>BGPR01001679.1:130563-166737 GCA_013235015.1 Araneus ventricosus | reverse complement strand
TATCCTCTGATTTAGCTGCAAAACCTAAAAAGTGGCTTTTTTGATAAAGAACAACGGCATTGGATATTTGAAGTGCGAAAAGTTTGTCAGGTCTGACAGTCTAGAGTTATTACAGATTATGCTGTTAGTATTTTCCACGTGCGACACATTTGAAGGATGAAGTGGGAAGGCATCTTCATAGGTTCGAAACATCTCCATCCTATCTATGAGAGTAGTCATTATGTTGCATGGACTAATATTCTTCCTCAACGGTATAAGCAACATTTTTTTGCATAGAAAAATATCTGCTGTCATCAAAGTCAGAGGAGGGTAAACGCAATTGGAACTGCGCAGCCGGGTGTTCTTTAGTATTTTGAATCCTCTGTGAATATGCTCCATTCTTACTCTTCATGTTTTGTTTCAAAAATCACATGTACACTTTGTGGTGAAAAAATATATCGTTGATTGATGGAGTAAGAGAATATTTCTGTAGTCGAGGTAAGGAAGCTAATAAAGAAAAGATTTAGAAGTCTGGATTTAAAATGTGAGCAATAAATAAAAGTATTACATTTTTGTAGCATTTCGTAGTACACATTAGTTTAAAAAGACTTTTAGTTTCATTCATGCAACGATTTAAGTGCTATACAAATCACTGTTCATATTCTAGAATGTTTTGAATTTTACTTTTTTCCCTCTTTTTATGCTTTACTATATTCTTGGAAATGGTCGCTGGGAAACGCATTTCACCAAACACACTAAAAATTGCACCAAACTCTAAGCTAAACAATTAAATTATAAAATGCGTTTCTTAAATACTTATGTACATTTTCTAAGCAAAAGCGTTTAAGTTAATTAGAAAACAGGTAGTTTAATGTTTATTTTCTTTCTTCAAAAAAGCCAGCTTATGAAGAATAAATAAAGTTAAACGTTTTATTCAATTGCTAAACGGAGGAGAATTTGTAAGGCGGGGGAAGTTGGGCTGTAACTAGATGGCTGATATGACGTCACAAAATAAGACTCCCAGGCTAATAAGTTCATTGTGCCTTTGTAGAGAGGATCCTTGGATCCAATTACTCGACAACACGCAAATCTGACGTGGAGAGCAGAAAATAATGCGAGTTCGGTGGGGGAAATGATCGGAAAAAAAATCTGAAAAAAATATATTATATGCTGCCGACAATTACGCCAAGCTTTTCATCTCAATTTTCGACTTTTGCCTATAGAATATGAGGCGTTTTGTATTATTTTTTGCTTCGTATTCTTATTCTTTTTTTCAGAACGGAAGGAATAAAATTGATAAAAGCCAGAGCTTTTCTTTCCTGTTTCTTTCAAAAACTTCTGGCGGCATTTTTCTGTTAGTTATTTTTATTCCTTTGGTTTGTTCCTTCGTTTTAAAACAAATAATGCAGCTGCTATCGAAGTAAATATTTTCCTCCCCGATTCGGCCGTTTGTTATTTCATACATTTTCTTTTTTTAGAACAATTTGTTTGATCAAATGTACGGATCGATGGTATGAATGATTTTTTTAAGCTTTGTTTTCTATTTTCAGATATATATACAGAAATATTCCAATCTGCAGCAGTTTATTTATTTATTTAAATTTATATTTTACTGGATGTTATAAAATTAACATTCGTGATTTGTTTCTATTTTTATGAAACATTCATTTTATTTTACGATTCTAGTGATATGGCTTTTTCTGTATTAATTTTTCTGTCCTTTTTAAAACTTTGAGATTATTCGAAATTCTGTTTCCTCAGTAGGCCACTCTGTTTTAATGAAGAATTTGACAAGAGATTTAGATTCTGGCATTGAAAGAATATTTCCTTGGTACATGCTTTATTCTTCAGGAGAAACTTCAGTTAAACTGTATCAATTATCATTAAAATGTTACTTTAATGTTTTTAACCATATGCCATACCAAAAAATTTATTTTTTTTTTATCTTGAAGGCTCACATTCTTCAGTTCAAACTTTTTTTTCTGGACAAGATCATGATCGGCTTCTTCCTAAAATAAAAATAGTAATCGCATCTTGGACCATCTAATCAATACTTATCTCATTAAATAAGTCACCATATGTTTTTCTGTCTCTTTTTCCTGAAAGTAAAAAATCAAGGACATATGTTCTTTTTTACTTTCTCGTATACGAAGTATACAAAGAGAAAGTATTGTAATCGTCAAAAAATTCGAACTCGAGATTTTGACGAATCTCCACGTTTTAGACATCCCTGAGTCCGAAAAACACAATTTTGGAATTATGTCTGTCTGTGTGTCTGTGAACACGATAACTCGAAAACTATTAGAGCTACGGGGATGAAATTTGGTATGTGCTCTTTGTAGGTTTCTGTCAAATTTTGGACAAAATCCATCAGCGGGAAGTCTGTATGTCCGCGGTCATGCGAACGCTATAAGTCAAAAACTTGAATAGCTAAAATGAAATTTCATACACAGTTTTATCGTCATGAATGTACGTCCGTAAAAAAATTTGGGTCAAATCAGTCAAAAGGTTGACTGTCTGTCGGTCTGTCTGTATAATCGCATCTCCAACGAGTCCGTTATCTCCACGCGCATGCGTACTGGACGCAATCTTCTGTGCACGATACTTATTGACTCCTGCTTGGCGCTTTTTTCATCCGATTCTCCAGGCGCATGCGTACTGGTAGCAATCTGTTCACGCGGAAGGATTATGCGACTTTGTCCTTGAGCCAAGCAAGAGTAGAAATCGGTACGCATTTAGTCGGAACGCATCTCTTTGAATTTGATTCTTTTCCTAAATATTTTCTGATAGTCATTGGATCCAGGGTTACAATAGGTTCGAATTTTTTAATCCACGCGGGGGGAGGGGAAACAGCACCTTTTGGGGGTAACGAGAAAGTTTAGGGGAGACCACTCCCGCTGGTTTCATATGGTATGCATACCTAAGATGAGAATCACGAGAGTATATTGTTTAAGTTCACGCATACATTCGGTCTTTAACACAACTTTGATTTGTTTTGATATTTTGAGTGCTTTCTTCTGCTATATGTATATGTAGTTATATTTTATCATAAGAATAAAATACTTTAGAATCGACTTGAAAAGTTCGAATAGGAAACTTTTCTAGAAAAAATAGTTAATAATTCATTGGCTGATATTTTCTTGGTTGTGGGATGAATTTTTACTTCTCTGGGAAGTTTACTTTTTTATTTATCTATTCGTAAAATTAAGAAAATACCAACATTTACCTTAAACTATTTTATTTCCTTTTTCCTCATTTATTTCTATAATTAAAAAGTGCTAATATTTAACTTAAATTGTAATTAATATGTTTAGGTTTTGTAATATTTAAATTTTCCTTTTAGTATTAGTAATTAGATTAATTTGTTTTAAAATGAAAGATAATCCTATCCAAACTCAAGATTAAATACCAAAGAAACGCCTTGGTTTTCACTAGATAGGATTCGAAAGAAAGTATAATTGGATTCAAAGGCCATGAAGATAACTCTAAATATTTTACATTTATCACACTATTTTACTACTATTACATAATTTAATAAATAAAATTCCAGTTACTTTTACCATCTGAAAATGCATTAAGAAATATTTTCATCAAGCGATCGCTTCAAGAAATTCAAACCAAATCAATACTAACTTTTCTCAGGATTCCTGAAATTGCATAACACAGTCGAAACATAGATTACTCATATTGTGGTAAGAAAATATGGTAAATGGGATGAATATATATTGGCAACTAAATCTGACGAATTTTGTGGTTTCATGACGTATGCACTCAAAAGTACGCGTATGCTTGGTTCAAACAACCTCACAATACAAATACCGAAAGTACAAGTATCACACCACAAAAAAATTAGCACTGTCCATAAATATCGTGAGCTCATAAACATGCACTGAATTCAGCCTTACGAAAGATAATTCTTCTTAGAGATCCTGAAAAGGAATAAACACTTTTTATTGATTGAAAAACATTGTTGTTTGTCACGTTATTGACAGCACCTTTCACGAAAAATCCATAGACTTATGACACACGGCATACAGCTTGCAACAGTATGCGACTACATTTCCGATGCTTTATATTCACGCGTCCATTGTTTATTTTCGAGAAAAAGAACACTTGAGAAATAGAATCACGCAATCTGTTTCCATCCTAGAAATAATTCAATGTTTCATGAAAAGGAACATTTTCGTCTGCGCTTTTTACAGAAGGGCAGGTGTTCCGGATGTAGCGTTATTTCGAACACAATGCAGCTTTCCACCCTCCCAAATCAAAGCTGTTCACACAGAAGGAAAAAAAAGGAATCTTTTCCGAAAAATAAAAAAATATATATATATGACAGAACCAGAATGGGTTACCTCGCGCTTCTATCGGGTAGTTGATTGGTTTTGGACGAAAATCATTTCTCATTTCCTAGAATGGAATGAAAATAAAAAATTATAGGCGGAATTTCCATGTTTTCGTGTTGTATTACTATTTGTAAACACCTCTGGAGAATTTTACTGTACAAGCATAAAAAGTAATTTAAATTTATGAAACATGTTTGTTATTTTGTGAGCCTGATAAAAAGTACAATTTTCATAATAAATAATTAGATATCGATTATGATAGAGCACATTTCCTAATTTGAAAACAAAAATCTGTTAGATTTGATATATGAATAAATGAAAAATTATTTTTGCATGTTAAAAAACATCGTGAAATAATTAACGTAATTAAGTAATTGCTAAGTAAAAATTTGCGCAACAGTTGCGGCTGTGGCTTGACGAATAAAATAATGAGTTTCCTATATCAATCTATATTTTTCTGAATTTTATTACTAATGAATTTCTAAACTTTACTATTGACTAATATTTAAGGCACAGTTAATAGTAAAAAAATTCAAAAGCTTTTCATGTTATTCTGCTGAACCTGCCATACTGAAAGCTGCTTCTAAATTTAAAATAACAAGTAATATAAAAAAAATAAGTCAATTCCTACTTAGGTCAACAAAGAAAGTTTTTATTTTAGAAATTTGTTTTCCGATATAAAACTAAAATTAATTAATCAAATTTAATTAATGAATTAATATTTGAAAAAATGTATTAACATGAAGTGTCATCCACTACAAGTTTTAAAAAATGTATTTGAACTTGAGTGGATGAATAAAAAGTATTTTATTAACGATTGAAAATTTGAACAAGATGTATAAATAAATATACATAGGGAGAGTGTGAACTAATAATAGGAATTGAAAAATCCCCGTCGGCAAGCCGGAAGGTTAAGGTCGATTCCTTTTTTCTGGAAATAGAAGGAAAAAAACATTTCGACCTCTATTTTCATTAGGATTAGAGCTACAAGAATGAAAAAGGCTGGAAGTGAATTGAAATTATGCAAGTTATCAACAAGGTGTGCCATGTATACGTTATAAGGCAATTTAAGTTAAGGGGGTGGGGTGGAAAATCAGTTTTCAGATCATAACTTCTAAGCAATTGCAGCTATCAAAAAAACTTTCATTGCAGAAGTTGCTCGTTATAATAAGGCAATAATTCGCCTAATTTTGATTTTTCTTTCTATCTTTAATCCTACGGAAATTATGGGAATGAAAATTCCCATCTCCTACCATTTCCACCCTTTAAGCTGGATAGCCTATCAAGAGTTTCTCCGATGGTTTGACGTTCTAGGAGTCATAATCGATGCAGATATGCAAAAAGTCGTGGCATGAGAACAATTGCAACAGGTAGACATCCTATAAGAAATCTACCTAATAGATATTAGGTGTAAGTACTAATGCATGAATGTCTCTTACTCAGATTATTCTCTTTCGTTTGTGTGCAAGATATATTGTAGGGAAATAAAAGCATCCTTTAATGTCATAGCAGTCGACGGGATTTTTCTTCAATTATATCACGTGTTGAAAAATACAGCAATATTGCAGTTATATTATCTTTTGTTATCAAGATGAAATTTGCTTTGATTTTATTTAGAGTAGTGTACTTCACAACGTTACTCTTTATGTCATCGCATTGCTTTAGTAGAAAATGCTGTATCAACTTTCTTAGCAACTTTCTTGTAATATATGCTTTTCATACTGATTAATCATTATCCTATTCTGACCTCACGACATCCCTTTAATATCACGTTTCATGAATTAAATAAACAAAGTTTAATCTATCAAGTATAAAGTTTTTTTCTGCTTTAAATTTTATTTTTGAAAATTCATTTTATAGTTATCTGCCATTTCAAACTCGTATTATATAAAAGCTGAATATCAAAGTATGCTACTTTTTCTCATGTTAGTCTCATAGAATACAAAAAGGAAGGCAAATATATGCAAAAATCTATTTATCTGGCAATAACCTTTAAAATCTCCTTTCTGAAAATTTTGCCGGCACGAAACATGATTTTTGGAACGCATGAAGAAAAATAAGCTGTAAAAAAACTTTTTCTAAGTAGTCTCCTCTTTGTTTTCACATTTGTTTCACTTAAATTAATCTAACAGAAACGTTTAGCTATATACAATGTTCTCCTTCTTTATATTAATACCTTGTTATGTTTATACCTCCTTGAAGGTGATGACAGCTATCTCCTCCGAAGATGTTTCATATTTCACGACATAAATTTTCATAACAGCTGTTCTGTCTATAGGAAGCCTCGTAAAGCTGTCTTTCCCTTGCAAAGCACAAAAGAGCGTTGAAAAATGCTATCACTAAACGATAACAGGACAGGTGTAATTCTGCTCACTAGATGGCTTACCCGAAGTGACTTCTATTTTTGTCACCTGGCGTTTGCATCTAATTTTAGCGATCTCTCCAAACGTAAACAATATTTCTTTAGGATTTTACAAGATTTGTCGTAGGTTAATATACGACTTTTTTTCTTTTTACTGCTTGTATCATGATAGTCTCGAGACAACCTATTTGTATCCTTGTTTACGTCTTTCTGAAAGTTGCCAAGAAACAGTGTTCGTAAAATATAAGGTCGAAACTTAAATTTAAAAAGAAGAGGCTCAGTATTCTGGTAATGAACGTTTTTCCTTGACTTATATTTGTCAACTTTGCAGCTGTGTTGTGGCTTTATTTATACACAGCGTTCTAGGAAGAAATTTTAAAATGTGTCTTGAGGAGTAGCCGATAACGAGTTGATAAAATGCGTCAGATATTATAAATTGAATGAGTTACAAAAATAATTTTTTTTCTGCGCTTCTATCTTCAGCAGCCTAGAGTGGTGAATATAAATGATGATGCTTGTGCTCTTATTTTCTGTTTCAGATATCGTTTTTTTTTAAATATCTACCCTCTAATTTAAGACAGGATTTCTATTATATTTAACCCTTCTACCTGTGACGATTTTCTACTTTTTATTTGTACAATCGGGATAACTATTGTTTTTAAATCTTTATTTGTATGCGATACTTGCAAATAAGACCAGGTATTTATTAAATGAAGCGAATTGTATTTATACATGCAGGCCTACAAGAATGTTGCCGCTCAAATTGTATGTAATAAATAAGAAGCGGTTGCTAGGTTGCTTAAGGCAAGGTCCTCAATATTTTAGTTAACATTATACAAAGTTCAGGAGTTACAAATTTAACTAAATGGTTTTTAGAATTCTTCTTCATTAAACTGAATTTGTAAGCAGCATTTGTTTCCTTCACACGCTTTCTGTGTAAAAATCCAACTTCGCAACCTGGCTTATTGACAAAACTCTAATTTCTATGACATATTTAAGTTGTAAATGTCAAAATTTAGTTGTTAGGCATTGAGTCAGAATCATACTTTAAAAAAATAATTGTTCGCATTCGTAGAGACGATTCATTTGAAAATATCTACGGCTTATTTTCTGTTATTTGATGATATATTCTAGAAAACAACTTTACATCGGAAATACCTGCTGAATTATTATTAGTTTTGTTATAATTATTTCATTTCGACTAAAATAGATCATCGTGGTTATTCAATAATATTACTATATATCTATAATTTGTAAAATTGAAAAAAATAAAAAAGTATGTTTTAAGGGAGAAATATTTTGCTATTAATTTACTTTAAAAAGTTTAAAAGATGCAATTTGATCACTTTATTACTTGATTCATTACTACGAATATAATCGATTTTCCCTTGAAGAAAATTGATAAAAATGTCTCATACATCTAAATGATTGTATTTTTTAAAGAAAATTGCTGATGTTATTGCTTGCTTTTTATCACATTTTTTGAAATTTGCCTATAAGTATGCAATTGAAACCTCTACAACATTTCACATAGAAATGCTTTATAAAACATTGTGGAAAAAATTCCTAATGATTCATATTTGCAAACTAGTTATAGTATTATAAATAGTCTGTCGTGCAATGTTTTGAATCCTTTTCAACATAGCACGGCAAACTACACCTACTTTGGTGCAGTGCACAATGTTTTTCGACAAAAATTTAGTTTATTTGTCAGTTGCATAACTGTATCTATTTCTTTCTTGCTTATTAAACAATCAGATTTGACCTTACCTTTTTTTTCTTTCAGGCGATTTTGAAAAGCAGGACAAAGACAATTATAAGTGAGTATAAGTTGCTTTCATATGTATATATGTACACTGCAGCTGTGGTAGCCCTGCCTTCACTTTATTCAATATACTTGTTTTTCTCTCAAATTCCCCCGAAACCAAATTCTAAAAGCAATTTCTCCATTTCGGAACCGAACGCATAAGCAAACTCATATTTCATTTTAACATCACTTATTTCGACTTGAAAATACGATGCGTTGGCATGACGTCAAGGTCATCACAGAGTGAGTCTGCCAAATTTCAATGCCAGACTCCAGAGAATGTAAATGTCTCAAGGTAGCTCTTCATTCTTACTTTTATGTATTAACTGTCTCTTTCAATGAATATTAATGGCATTTTGATGAGTCTGTGCGTGGTCCCGAAGCTAGAGCTTAATATAGTTCCGCCTATGTATTTTTTCATCTTTAATAGTGGATAAAAATACATCAAAAAGTAAACACGGATATTAAAAGAGTTGAAAAACATAAAATCAGCTTCTTTTACAAAAGTGTTTTTCACGCTTAATACTTATAAATAGACTGAAGTGTATCAAATATTCTTATTTTCAAGAATATACAAGATTGTATTAAAATAACTTACTTTAAAATTTTATATACTCTATAAAACAAATACTCTATATACACAATCTGAATTTCTGACGTAGGTGGAAACAATTATTATCAAGGAAAATATTTCTATAATTTATTCGCTAATTTGTGTATCAATGTATCGTCTATAACAGAAGAAAAATGTGAATATACGCATGTTCTGAAGTTGATTTTGTATTTTATTGCTCATATAAGCGTGAAATTAAGTTCTAGTCAAACAACAAATGTTTTCACGAAAATATTGTACAAAAGAACTGAAGAGTGTTGAAATTATTCTCTGGAATTGTGTGTCTTTTGAAGGATATAAATTCTAAAGGATTTAATCACCTCAGTGCTAAAAGAGAAACTGGTACGCCTTTGTAGTGTTTAACATATTATATACTAGTTCAAAAAAAATGTGAAAGTATTTCGCTACAGTGAACACCAATAACTATAGGTATTACAGTGTTGCCCACATTTTGTTGCGCAAATACGATATTCTGTATTAGCTTTCTACTCTGCGCAGTCTATTTAATGGATTTCCACAAATGTGTAAAGTCTAACATTTTGGAAACTAATGATTTAGTTTGTTATGACAATCTATTTCCGCCACCTTTTCTATATTTCGAGATAATTGCTTTGGTGGTAGACACCGAACCCACTAGGACGCGCACAAACATTTGTAACTCATCAGAGAGGATGAACAATTATAAAGGCTCTGTCATAATATCTTAAACCAGCACGAACTTTTCTTTGTTGAAAGACGAATCTCACGGGGTCAATTTCTATCCTTTAGGAATTTTTTGCATTGGTATAAAACAGTCGGAGCTCGATTTCATAGATCAAGTCAACTTATCAAGTATCTCAGATATTATCCCAAGTCCTTTTGCCATGATTTGATCAGAAGATTTGGGCCCAAGTGTCGCCCACTAAAGCGAATATTATAAGGGCAATGCATAGATTTTAGGTTGTCTTGTTAAGTGCGTTGCATTATGTTCAGCAGTTTTTATTAGAATCTGTGTTACAGTCAATCCATGCTGATCATGTTCACCTAGAATGTTTTGTTGACAAGCTTCTGTCACAAATTTGACTTTTTGTACTCCATTACAAGTATTTTAAGTGAAATACAACTTTTCGTCATAATATGACTCGTAAGTAACATGGACCATCTCTCGATCTGAATTTGTGACCAGGTTTAAAACCACTTAACTCATGATACCCTACCTTCTTGTGATGCAAAACCTTTGTAGAAATTTAGATATATTTGTTGCTTTATCCTCAACATTAGTCAAAATACCAAACGGCGTAAACGAATATTATTGTTATGGACTTTGCGTATGCTTTTCTATGACACATTTTCTGACACTAAACAACTATATGAAAATAAGAAATATTTATGCTTTTGTATTCAATGTGCAAGAAACATATTTCATCCTAAATTGCATTGCGGTGTTTATGAATGTTTAGATATTTCATTAAAAAGAGCCAACTGGAATTTTTTCTGAATTTTTTGAAATGAAATAATTTTTTATGATAATTACGAGTTTTGAAATTTTCTCTGGTAATTTTGAATATGAGCGTTATTATAAAAATTTATTCATCGTAACGATACATAAGTACGATTTAATCTGGCTAATATTTGATTCCGTGAACGAGAACAGTATTTTATACTGCAAAAACCAAAATATGCCAATAGTAAAATATAAACATTTGTATTATCATTTTCAGAAAATTAGCTGTAAGAATGTTTATGAAATAATTATCTTTCATTCCATAAATTCTAAAGACTATATTAGTTTATAACTTAAGTTACACTATCGTCTTGCACTTAAAGTTACTTCTATACTTTCAAATTATGAGAATATTACACGTAAGACTAAAGCATAATTTTTACTCACTGAAATAGGTTTTACGTAATATTCTAGTAAATATTATTATCCCAGAATGTTCATTAATGAAACCTTTCAACTCTCGTATGTCTAATATTATTATAGGCGATATATTTTATTACCAAATTATATCCCATCGTGGATGAAAATACACTGAAAACATTATGCTGAGAGTATATTATGTTTCAGACACTTATTCCTTGCTAAGTCTCAAGAATATCGATAAAATAAAATTATGCTCCGTTTAACGTTATTTAAATACTTTTCAAGACTCCGAAAAAAATACGACAGAGTTTAACAATATTATTTTTGTTATATTTTTTAATTGTTTGTTTAATATGTTAAAATCTTCTCACTTTGTTTAAAGCGGTATAGCAACCAATATCTTACTGTGCTTTTCTCAAGCGGGAAAAAATTTCAATTGTTTGGTAGTAGAAAACGATGACTTCTTGAAATACAATGCTTTAAATGCATCATCTCGGAAAAATAGTGTTTAATACATATCAGTCTTTCGACAAAATTCTGTGTTTCATTTTTTTTGGATAATTCTGTCGCATCGTATTTGAATGCAAATGTGTAATAAGCAATCTCAGAACTATCTATAGTTAACTGCATCTTGAGGAGAAGGAAACCTGTACACACTCATAAGTCAAATGCTTATATATTAAAAATATTATGACTGTCGGAGACGAAAATGTACAATGTGCTCAAAATATATTATGTTTTAGATATTCATTATTTAGTAAATCTCAAGAAAGTCGCTATTATAAAATAATTCACAACATAACATCATTTAAATATGTTTCAAAAAACCGAACAAAATACGGTAGAATTTAACAATTTTGTTTTCCTCATATTTTACAGTTGCTTATTTAATATTTAAAAACTGTTCGCTATATTTATGAGGGTATAGCACCCAATATTTTACTGCGGGTCTCTCACACAGGAAAATGTTTCAATTGCTTGTGTGCAGAGAACGATGACTTCTTCAAATACAATGCTTTAAATGCATCATCTCGGGAAAATGTTATATAATAATAGTCCTTCGACAAAATTCCGCGTTTCATTGTTAGGATATTTCTGCCACATCATATTTCAATGCAAATGTGCATTAAGCAATCTCCCTACTATCTTTAGTAACTGCATCTAAAAAGAAAAGGAAGCCTGTTTACACTCACAAGTCAAATACACATATTTCAACAACAAATTATCGCTGTCGTAGATGAAAATGTATATTTTGCTGAAAATATATTGTCTTAGCTATTTATTATTTAATAAATCTCAAGAAAAATGTTATTAGTAAATAATTCACCATATAACGTTATTTAAATATGTTTCAAAAGAAGTTAATAGTTTTATTTTCCTCATATTTTACAGTTGCTTATTTATTATAATAGAAACTCTTAGCTATATTTATGAGGGTATAGCACCCAATATTTCTCTGTGGATTTCGCACACAGGAAAAAGTTCCAATTGTTTGTGTGCAGAGAACGATGACTTCTTCAAATACAATGCTTTAGATGCATCATCTCGGGAACATGTTATATAATAATAGTCCTTCGACAAAATTCCGCGTTTCATTTTTAGGATATTTCTGCCACATCATATTTCAATGCAAATGTGCATTAAGCAATCTCCCTACTATCTTTAGTAACTGCATCTAAAAAGAAAAGGAACATCCTCGCCAATTTATATGCGAGTGCAACAACTTCTTAAGCACGTTTGGATAGAGGAAGTTTATAGACAAAATACGCTTTTTTCGAAACTCTGCGAACAATGACTTCTATAAGAGTGCGATGTTTTGCATGCATCATCTGCATAATTTCTATGACTGCCTTCTCTATCTCTGAGCTTGGCATTTTTACCACCTCATATTTTGTGTGGAAATGCTTCATGCTTCCATCAATGCCAATATTTTATGAGCGAATGCATCATACGGAAGATATACTCCGAGTGCAATAACTTCTGGCGCTTTAAATATATGCATTGGATCTAAACAAAACGTATCTAAGAACAATAGTTTTTCAGTATACGAGCACGAAATTCTGTTCCGTCGCTTCCTCAGTTTGGAATGAGAAAAGAAACTCAAGGTTGATAACTCTGTATTCCATACAAAACAGTTGCTATTTCAGTTACTTGTTGCATCTGCTGTTTGTATTTCCTTATTTACAATCCTATAACCTTGAGGTCATTGGCATCCAGCATCTGAACCTGAGCTCTGCAACCTTCGTCTTCTCAAGGATTTTATTCAAGCTTTTGTGCGAGTTCGAATGCTTAAGCATAGAAGAAGGAATCGTTTTTCGCGAGTTTTGCAAAGTGGTCGGTGTAATTCATCATTGTACAGGGCATGACATTGAACTTTCATAATGAGTTCATACACGACTTTGGAAAATCCATTATGTCATTGTCAAACGTCTCTGCTGCAAGGCGAAAATATTCGAACAATGATATGTCTGGCAGAACTTGAATTATTAATAATATTTCATTATTTATTTGGCTTCCAGCATAATGATGAAATATAAAGATCATTCATCACCATGCAGGAAATTTCAAATAAATAATGAATATAAATTTGCAAAATTCATTAAGAAATGACTGCTTTCGTTGAGAAGTTTTCTATATAATAATAATTCTAATAATAATAATTTTCTATACAATAATTCAAAAGATAACGGTTACCCAAATAATTCTTTAACATAAATAACTTATTTATAAAAAGTTTGAAGATTTTTTTAAAATTCCCCTGTTAATTGGTTCGAATTTTTCTACATAGATGGAGCTAGGTATGCTAGCCTCTAGACCTATACTTCCTTTGTTATTGTATTTTTTTTCTTGTTAGCGTCATTCTTGGATCTATTTCGGCAGAGGGTAAATATTTTACGTTCTCTACCCAGATAGCAATTTTAATTTGCAGCAAGCTTGCCACAAATTTGTCATGACAAGAGTGCAAGCTTGCAGCAGTTAACGAAAGCTTCGAAGTCACCATGGAATGAACTTGCAGCAAGTTTGCCACAAGCTTGCCGTGCAAACTCATTGCAAATTATAGCAAAAACAGAGTACGAACGCAACCCGGGATAGAACTCGCGACCTCCCGGTTCCGAAGCGGAGACGCTAACCATTGAGTCAGCTGAACTCTGAGAGGAGAAGATAGATTTCGCTAATACATCGTTCGATTCGATTCGTATACGATTTATTTTAAACTTTTCATGATTTCATTAATTTTTTGAGTTAAGAATATGATTTGAAGTCAAAGAGAGAGCGATTTTCGCTAATAACAACGTTTTTCTAGTAGAATAAATTATGACATTAGAGTTCAAAAGTAATTACGTTAAAATGGGACAAAATGTATAAGTTTATTTTTCAACAAACATTGACTGTTTTTTCGGTTTAATTTTGTTTATAAACGCTAAAATTTCAACATTAAGAAAAAGGCGATATAGTTTTCTTTAAAGTGCGAGTGATATATTTAGTAAAAAGATGGAAGATGTTTCAAAAACTTTTTTTATAAAAAAGTTAGTTTTTTTTACAACTTATGATTGATTTATTGAATTAATAAAAAGAAGGACGGTCTAGGAGATGCTATTAAAAATCGGATGTTTTTTTTTTAAACAGAGACAAAGATAATTATCTCTTTGTGCTGTCTTTGCAGGAAGCTTGTTTCGCATACTTGCTGCAAGTTTGATTTGCAAGCGAGGGTGGCGCTAGTTGTCACATCGAACTTCCTACAAGTTCGTTTCAAGTTTGACGCGTCAAATTTTGCCATGACAAGTCAAAATCAAACTTGCTGCAAACTTACGTGCTATCTGGGTAAGTTTTTCTTTTTCTCAAGAGACTGTTTCCTTTATTTCAGTTAATGGATACATTCAAACCACAGGGGGTATAATTTTTGACTGTGTAGTCATGCCCTTGACAGAAAATTTATCCATATTAGAACTCCGATGGAGAGAGGTCTTTGAAAAAGTTCGCCATTCGAGTTCTCTTCCATTTCTTCCATTTTAATTGTTTTTCTTTTTTATTTTATATTCTAATTGTTTTCTTTTATGTGTTTTTGGTTATTTTCAATTATTTGAGCACGATTTGTGTTGCTTGATTCTTTAGTGATTTGTTGGTTAAATGTAGTACAATATTGTTGAAACAATCACTGGATGCTGCTGCGTTGGGTGCGCAAAAAAGGTGTATTGTTATCGCTATTGCGTACTTCTTATGTTTCTTCTATATTTTTTCTTTTTTGTATTCTATTATCTGTATTTGTATTTTATTAGAAGTTGCTGCGTACGCGCCATTCTGTCTAATACAAAAGTTTAATTCATTTTTAATTTTTAATATTTTTTGTTAAATTATATTAATTATAACTGTTTCTATATAAACTTCATTTTAGAGAAAATGAACTATCTTGGTATCTCGTTGACATTGTAATTAATGCATTCGGTTGCAGAATGGGAAAAAACTTTTTATTAATAAGTCGTAAAATAAAATTGTATGCATTAAAAGGTTGATATTAAATGTTGAAAAGTTAAATTACGGTTCTTTATTGCAATACATACTAAAACTCCGTTAAGGTGTAGAAAAATAACTCTCAGGGCTTTGCTCCTAGTTTTTTCATATTACGTCTTTTTACCAGTTCTATGTTAATTTTGCAATTGCAACTGTGCCAATTATTTTAATAATAATACGCATGCATTTTAAAGCTATAATTAATTATTGTATGTATGATTTAATTATGTATTATAACTACTGTAGAAAAAGTTTTTGAAACGAAAGTGTTATAATTAATTATCCTCTATACCACCTTTTGGAATCTGAGGCTCCAACCACAAATATGGAATGGAACAACTAGCAGTGGCGCTACTAGATAGTATCTCGGTCCCAGCAAATGCTTTGGTGGGGCCCATTTTTTAGTCCTAGAGGGTAGAACAGTCCTAGTGACTATATACATTTATAATAGTAACATCTCGGTTCTGGGCTCCTGCTATTTTATCAGTCCTGTCAGCCTATAGTTACGACATCGACCACTTGTAAATAAAAAAGTGAATAAATAAATTAATTTTTAATACAAGAAAAGAATATATACAACATTTTTTCTTAGCTAAATAATAATTTATTGCACATTATTATTAATGTAAAAGAAAAACATATTTCCCGATCTATGCGATAGGTAACTGTAACTGCGTGCGGGCCCCTGAACACACTCCCATCTGACAGATATTAGGTAAACTGCTGATTATTCTCTGCGCTTAGTTATAATAACTTAACGTCTTTAAGGAAATGATAATAAAAATCTTTATATAGATAAATATCCACAATATATATAAAAAATTCCGTTAGAAAAAGATTTATTTTTCCTTCATCCCACGCTATATTTACTTCTCGAGATCCACTATAGAAGTAAAATCGGAATTATCTGTTCCCTAGAAGCCTCTACAGATAAACAAATAGTTTTAAGCACACTTTTAATACTTTTCCGCACTAAACTTACTTTCTCTCCACTCTTTCCGATACGTTAAAACTATTCCGTAAAACATAGCACATCTCTTACAATATCTTTAAAAATAATGTCTGGAGCTTCATTTTGTTTTTCGGATGCTTTAAACGACAATCGCGGAAGCGAACGGTTCTGTTTAGAAATAATTTATTCAAGAGGTGGCCTCTTCATAGCTTACAGAAGCAACTCGAGTCTTATATCGTTTGTATACCGGCGGAGCGCTCCCTGTGGACGTATTTATTATTTCAGTTTGTCTTCCACGTAAAGTATACATGGCTCTCCCCACACTTCAGAAGCGCTAAATTGCTTGTCTAAACTGTTTTCCGTTGTTCAAAAAGCCATAGATATTTATGGTTGGCAGAGCCCCACTCGGTTTATTTTATACTTTTTTCCCTTCTTTTTTGGTTCAACAGCCTGAAAGAAAATCGCTCTTTGCTTATTTTTCTACAAAGTTTATTCATTTAAATTTATATGTACAGTGTTTGAAAGTTCTCATTTTGTTTGATTCAGAACTTGTTATAAAATGAATATTCTCGCGTATTTTTTTTTCAAACATATTTTGTAAATCTATTTCAGAAAAATCATCTCGTATTTGAATTGCATTTAAAAATATTATAGCATTTATTTAACACTGAAGAAATGTCAACAAATAATGATTACATTAATTATTGCGCAGACATTACAAATATTTATTTAACTGTAAGAAGATAAAAACCCGTAAAGTTGTGACTTGTTATTGCTCCGATTTTCTATTAATGTAACGATCTCCAGCAAGCGTATGTGTGTGAAATACATGGTACATATGGTCATTTGTTTAACTTATGCAAATGTTCTATACACAGATTTTATTTGCTATTGTTCAGTTTATTCTACAGACTTCTGTTTGCTTAAAAGTAATGCCTTATTGTTCAAATATTTATTTATTTATTTGAAGAGAAGTTAAACTATCGTTTCCCATATATTTGGATATGATGAAAATAATTACTGCAGTTTTAATGGCTTTTTAAGAGAAAAGGAATTAGTATGAATCTGCTTTTAAATATTCTTGTTTACATAAGCTATTATTTTGAAATAAACATTGTAAGTGCTGCTTTAAAAATCCGTTGTGAACTCGAAATAATTGAATGCATAAACATTTATGTTGAATTCATATATTGTTGAAATAAAACGAAATGATGAGTTTAAGTATTAGAAAATTTTTGATATTTCTTAACTGATAAACATATTTCATTATCTAAATTCCTATTGTTCTTCATTATCCCAGTACAAAGGACTGAACTAAGCATCGCATTGGGGACACTCGTTTTATTTACAAATCTCTTCTGCTTATTGTAAAGATACCAGTATTGTCAACCGGTCACGCTGATCATTTTTACACTTTTTAATGGAGTGACTTAAATGCAACGTTAATAATTGAATTTCTTAATTAATTTGACATTGTAGCTTTATGCACGTCTTGGTGGGAGAAATATCGAACTGAAATATTTATTATGAGACATCGATCGTATATATTAATATGAGTACCATTGTTGTAGGATTTTTAACACCATTGTTTTATGTCACATTAGAATAATGTTACATTCTCTTAAAGATTTTATTTCGGTTTGCGATAAAACATGATTTCTTTCTCCACTTAATTCATTTCAACTATGTTTTATCTTGGGAAAAAAATTATTCTAATGTTTTTCATTGAACATGCGCATTGCGATCGCACATGATGTTTCTAGACATTAAATTCATATTATGCAATTTTTGGAAGAAATTTTATTGAAATGTTTTTATTGAATTTCAGGGGGTATACTGTCGTATCACATGTTTTGGCGCAGCATGACCACTTCTGGTTCTTCCAACAAGAAATTCCAAATTGTCCATATGCAGTCCGCTTTTTTTCAAACTTTTTGTGATGTTTAAGCATGGTCTGAAAATTCGTTAATCAGTATCTCAAAAGCAGGTGCAGATTATATATTATAAGCTTCAATTTAGTACGCATAAATTAATAATTTAATAGGCATTTATATTATGGAAAATATACTAGTAATTTTTTGTTCAGATATTAAGCCAGTTTTATAAAAAAACATGGTTATGCTGAATTTGGTAAAAATTTAATAATGACGGTTGCATATTTACATTTGTTTAGGTAAAATTATTTTTGGCTTCAAAATTATTATGTAATTTTATTTTACGAATGCACAAAAAGTAAAAAAAGTAGCAATTTATAGGATTCTACTTAAATATTCATTACTTAGTTATTTCTAAGCACTTGATTATTTATTTATTTTTGTATATTTCAAAATTTATATCCGCTGAAACAGAACCGTGTGAATTCACAAAATACATTTACATACGCAGACGTAGAAAATGCGAAACTTTCATTAATATTTTGGCTTCAAAAGGCTGCTATTAGTTTCATTGATTGAAAGTGTTATTAACGCCTCATCCAGAATTGGATTATTTTTCTGTCAAATCTATCGAGTCTTGATTTTTTTCCGTATTTTTTGGAACCTTCTCTTATCTATTACTGAGAAATGAACAATAAAATGGGAGTATTTATTTTAAAACAATTAAATACTGCGCAAAATATCCATCCCAAGCCACAATTTTTAAGACTACTTACTATAAAACTATATCATGCTACCAAAAAAAAAAAATTCCAGCGTATACTACTACTGCATATTTGCCAAAAGACAAAAATAAAAAATAATAAATATGCCAAAAGCCAATTTCATGTTTAGAAGTATTTTTCATTAAACTTTCTCCTATTCTTACACAATACGAAGCGTTTTATTTTTATGTTTTCAGTATGTGAAGAGTATGCATACAATGAGTATGCTTTCTTGAATCCCTTATGTCAGGATCACACACGAAATTTCATTTATCTTGCTTTATATATATATATTTTCTATGACTTTGAATCAGTAAGCATTTAGTTAATTTTCTCGTTCTTTTCTTAATATATTTTGGAGATTTAGTCCTATATTTGTTGTCTTTTTCATAGTAATAATTTTTTATCTTATTATCTTTCTGTATTTCATTGTGTGAATAATATTAGGTAATATTGTTTATTATATTTAATTTTAAATGAGGGTTTAATAGGTGTATATGATGAAAATGTTATTTGAGTGTTAATGGTATAAAAATTATATGATTATATATATATATATATATATATATATATCTTGCTTTTGTCCACATACACGAAGACGGGCAAATAAACAGACATCCTACCCGTTCACCTATTTAGACCAAGCTTATTAGACACATATCTACAATTTTGGCGTGAAGATCAGCTACTAAAATTCATCGATCTCTAGCTTTATTACGTGTTTGTGTTTTTGCATCACCATACTAAAGAATAGGCAGATCAACAGACAGTTTACCTGTTGACGGATTGATTCCTGTAAACTTGACGCAGATCTACAATTGTAGTAATTAAACAATAAGCCAACTTTTCATGCATCCAATTCGTTGCGTTTATAAGTTATCGTGTTCATGAACGGATAAGCATACGGACTTTACATTGACTGATTTCGTCAGAAATTCGATAAATATCTGCAATATTAGTTGAAAGACCGCATAGTAAATTTTATCAATCTAGCTTATTGCATTTGAATGCCACAATGCAGAAAGACAGACAGATACAATACAAATCGCGTCTTTATATATATAGTTAAATTTTTCAAGCAATCAAAACACATGTCACATTTTCAATATATACACATATTAAACTAAAAATTAAAATTAAAATAATGTTATCAAAAATCATACAAATGAAATACAAAAGATAGTTAGATTATAGACTAATATGTTAATACTAGTTAGATTATTACTACTATGAAAAAGACAACCCAGAATTGGAATTCCAACAATCAAATGCCAATCGATCTATATATATATTTTTTCTTTTGTTAATATATATATATATTAACAAAAGAAAAAATTAATACCATTTCAGAAAACCAAAATAACAAAGCAGAACATAACGCTAACGTCCGCGACGCGTCATCAGCAGGGAAATCCCGAACGAGCGTATACTTATTATCGGTGTTTTCTAAACACAAACTCTAGCAATAACGCTAAAAAGAGTTTATATATATCTTAAAACTAACTCTTTGTGATTTTCATTCCAATATAGATTTTAGAGTTTTTAGAAACGTAATTTTTAGTCAAGCTAACAGAATTAAAATAAGATGACAATAATACAAATGATTTTTAATAGCTTCCAATGTTTCTTTAGAATCTCAATGACAACCATTTTCCTTTTAATATTCACGGCATTTAAGATCTTATCCTTGAAAGCAGTCTGGAATATACAATCTAAAAAATCACATTCATTGAGGTATAGCTGGAAGCTAAGGGCTTTTTTTATTAATATGTCTAAATATTTCCATGCCGTAAAATTCCTGTTTCTGTTTTGTCTTTTCGAATACAGATGGCACCATGGTTCTAGTGTTTCTTTAAAAAAATTTGCTATTACCTATTTTAACAGAAGTTAGCTTGAGATTGTTAAAGCGTGAGGGCATTTTTTTTCTCTTTTTTCTCTATTCTGGGCATGGGGTAAGTTTATTTTTATGATGACTGCTATTAACAGCTAGATGGCTAATATCTTTAAATCAATCTTATTAACGTTTTTATGTTTATGTTTGGTTCTCCTTTTTCTTTTAAAATAATGCTTTTTAGATATATAAATCCCCTTTTGTTTTGAAATTTCGGGCTAAGAGAAGCTATATTTGGCGTAATGCAAACGTCTTATAGAAAACTTTCCCAAATATTTTGAATCCATTTCGAATACAGTCTTTAGCCCTTGATAAAATGGACTAGAATGGATTCCTTGTTTATTTAATTCGATTCCCTCTGAGTTTATTTTCGTTTTTCGGCTTTGTTTGAATGATATTGATTCCATATTTTATTGTTGCTTTTGTATCATTGCTTCTTTTACCAAAACTCGTATAATGATATTTCTATCAGTATACGAATACACGCTCTTAAAAGCATCTATGAATTAAAAACTTGTTTGTCAAAGCAGCATTATATCTCAACAGAAAGCAGGGCATGAAGAACAAAATGCTTTCACCGAAAATAAAGAAGCTGGTGATCGAATCCAAAAAAAGCAAAATATTTCATCTCAAAAGCAATATTTCCAATCCAAGAAAGCCTCGCTCTGCGGTAGTCCACAGATTGAAAGAGCTTTGCTCCGCAAAAATCCCTATAATCTCAAAATAAGTTTGCGATGCTTTTTTACACGCAATGCCGCAGAATTCATGAAACTTTAATGAAGTTTTGCGGCTAAAGAGAAGATCCTTTTTCTGAGGTTGCTGTTTAACGTTGGCAGTCACGTTAGACAAAAGTAAAGGTTTTACGCTTCTGTTGATATTTTTACATGGAAGAAGATTGAGAATTTTAGATGCCGGCAAGAAACGAAACTGTCCTCAAAGTGATTCGTGAAGTTTGAATCTTGCAGGATTTTTTTTCAGCGAAGTATGGTAATTTGAATGACATTTTAAATATTTAAGAACCGTTTGCTGTAGAAGCTGCGACTGGATTTATGAAATTCCTTTGAATTTCTAAGATTGGTGACGAATTTTTAATGAACTGCAGTTTAGAGTTGCATGAAATTTTAACAGGTAGGTTTTTACCAATAGAAGATCGGATCTTATGTCTTATTCATGTTGCAGAACTTTACGCTTCAGTCAGTATGTGCAACTTTAAAAAACTATTTACCTGAAATACAAAAATAAAATTCCCATTCGTGCTTTTAATTAAAATTAATAAATCATTCACATTAAACAAATCATTTTTATTTTAAATCCATTTGCGGACAACTTACATTTTGCAGAAAACTATTTTGTTTCTTAAAACCGATGACGGCATAATTTTTAAATGTACATCACATATTATGATTAATTATATTTGAAACAAATAAATTTAAATAAATACTTTCTGGTAGGTTATCAAAATAATCATAACAGACACCTTAATAAAAATTGCTTAAAATTTTCGAAAAGCTTTCCCTTATCACAATCATAGATTGCATAGTGCCATAACATTGTTTACCTTTGAAATGTGATTATTTCAAATACATTTACTTTTTTGTTTTAAGTACAGTATCGTTACTTATCGTTTTAATAATTTTATCACGTTTATAATTTTCAAATTTTAGTAGTTGGTTTTAAAAAATGTAAAAATAATAAATCTTACAAATACCACTCAAACAAATATATATTTTTGACACGAGCTTAAACGAAATAATCTTCTGCTTAAACATCAATTATGACAAATAAATATTCCTTATTTTAATTTTTTTTCTAATCAAGACAAAAGTCTTCTGCGGAAAAAACGAAAGTTTCATGCGAAGTTAATCTAAATAAACGCTCACGGCTTATAAATACATGAAATTTATTTATAAATTAGTTAAACTGTAACTAAAATTAGTTCAAAATGAAGAATGCATACGTTTCTGTAATGTATATTTAATATCTGTGCACCATCCTAAGCGCTATGTAATAAAAAAGCAATACTAGAAGCATTATTAATGCATGGAAAGAAACAACATACTTTTAATAATATTATTTTAATGATTATTTTATAATATGAGTGGGAAAATATATTCCGTTACCAAACTTCCAGTTTTTGTTCGTTCGTTTTGAGTATATTTTAAAACTGTGGTAAGGCAAACAAAATTCAAATTACTCTCTAAATAAAAAAAATTACAACTAAACCTTAGAATTAAATTATAATATTCTGATTTTCTTACTTTTTTTCATTCATTTTCTTATAATGTATCAGAAATCGTCTTCGAGATTCATTTATGAATAATAAAATTATTTTTTCCCGAAACCTCTAATTTCACAACATACTTTCACATTTGTGTTAATTTAATTTACGGTAAATTTATTTATAATAATTATTTTAAAACTACATATTTATTAAAATAATACGTGGAGTTTACAAATATAAAATTGAATGCAATTACGCTATATTTTTTCTAAGTTCACTTATTTTTGAATATTAAAATTGTTTTTAACTTGCGAAAGAGAAGTTTTCATTTTTGATTTTAAAGTATTCAGTAAGTATAGTGGTCGAGAGCCACTGCCATATAGAAAGAAATAATGTTTATATTTTCTACTAGAACACATTATCTGTATATACCTATGAGTTGCGGAAAAGCCTATTCAAAAAATTTAGCAACGCTCATCTCTCGTCTTTCGCGTATTCTTCCACAACATATCACTTATTACTTGTCAAAAATTTTTTATTCTTGTCTTTCTGTACATTACCAAAAAATGATATCACTTATGATTCGCTATCAAGACTTTTCACTTCTTTAGTTTCTCGTCTATTTCCACAAAAGGATATCACTTGTGATTCGCTATCAAGACTTTTCACTTCTTTAGTTTCTCGTGTATTTCCACAAAAGGATATCACTTACAGCTTGTGGTCAAAAATGTTGGTTCTATGAAAGTCGCCTATGAACATCGGAAATCCCGCTTTCGCCCATCTAAATTTTTCAATTTTTTTATTTACCTTGTTCATTAACATATGCATAGGCAGATGATCCGAGTGAAGAAGAAATTTTTCTTTTGCTTACGAAACTTTAAATACTGGCATTAGCAGAATATCCAGACCGAACTATTTAACGGTTCCAATACTTTCTCGCCGCATATTTATACTAGAAAGCAAAAATTTATTTATATTATCTTTTTTAATTAAACACGTATTGTGATTCAATATACAATACGGTAATTTTATTTTTACCATGCGTATGGAAGAGCATTACCATATTGGACCTTTGCATCATAAAACTCAAAATCAACCAGCCTACTTTTGGCCAATCGATATTTTCATTTATTTATCTGATTTAAGAAATTGCAATATTTAACCATTATTATTTGCCTGTATTTCTTGACTTTCTTCTTTCTCACCATATTTCAATACGCAGCAACGACTCTTCTGGACCCTTTTATATTTCAAGGACTTAAGCGTATTGATTTCAATGGCGAAGAAGCAGTGAAAAAACCCTTTGAATTTCTACTCAGAATCATTCATCGTTCATTGGATGCATATGTATTGAAATTAGATAAAAGTAAGCATTTATTGAAGTATAGAACAGAGTCACTCTTAAAATAGAAGATATTTCTATTCTAGGAATACTAGGAGTAGTAAATTCCAAAAAATCAATACTCTTCACGAAAATTAAAACTGAGGAGAAAGTCCTTTAAAACTAGGGGCTATCCAATAAATTATTTGGTGAAAAATGAGATCTAGAAAGTCCTCTTAGCTTATTACCAAGAATTTGATATCATTACAAAATGCAGTATCAGAATCAAGAATTAAAATTCAGTAAATGCAGTTTTAGGATTACTTCTTGTGTCAATGATTCAAAATGTTGGTTATTATTTTCATGCAATAAAAATTGTTTTTATCCAAATCACTTTCACGTGTTATATGAATTTTTAGATTATAACAAATTTTTTATTTGCTCGATTCACAGTGATCATGAGTAGTAATTTTTTTAACTTGAAAAAAACCGAAAATATTTACAGTTCATTAGCTAAGAGTAAAACTGTAACAAGCCTTCAAAAGGCATTGTGGGTAAAGGCACAGCATTTATGAGGACATGAAATGGAGGAAGAAGATTATGGGTTCTATCATTTGGCTGCTCTCTTAACTAGTATTAGTCAAAAACTGGAAGACCACGCTTTAGTAATGAATCGATCGATGCTGTTGACTGACTGATGGAGTTTTTCTCGGTTTTTTCCAAAGAGAAATAAGAAAGTGGTCGAGTTTCTTATGACAGACCTCTAGGTAGGTAATCTACTTTCACATATAAGCAGATTTCTACTTCAAGCACTACCTAAGGTACACGGGGTTCCTTTGACGAACAGATAATTCCTCATTTCCTATTGAGTCCTTGGCCATGGGCTTGCCTAAATACAAGCTAGATTAAGTTCGATTAGAAATACTACCATCTAAATCTGAATAGGTTTTTTGAGCAACTTCATCAAATAATCTTTATTCTAGTTTTAAACACCAGAATGAACTAAAATTGTTCATTAGATCATGTTTCATTAAAAGAATATGTTTCAAGGCATAGTTATATTACCTAATTTAAGTTTCATTTTCCCCCATTAGAAAATACGTGCTTCCCTTTTATGTGTTTTAAATTTATACATAAGTTACATCACAGAAACATCAATAGAATTTGCTTATGGTAGCAATGAACTAACTTCAAAGCATAATGGTGGCACAACCCTTACCCATGTAACTAGTTTGCAGAAAATGTGACGGAAATTTTGAAAGATTCTGTTGAAATCTTTATTCTTAAACATATTTGTTTAAGAAAAGAAAACACAAATCAACTCTGAATGCATATTTTTAAATTAGATCGTAGTCTTTAAGTTCACCTAGCTTCAGGGAAAACAAATGCGATGATGCATGAAAATCTTTTCATCAGAATTTCAAATCTGCTTCTGTAGAACGACAGATTTAATGGATCTCTTTAATTCTTCTATTTTCTGGTACTATCTTTGCGAATTTGGATCTCTTTGGTAATAGCAAAGTAAATGTTAAATAGATCGAAATAAGTTTGATCATTGTTTTTGAAGCTTTATTGTAGGTGTATTTGGTTGGTCTTTATGGTGGTCTAACTATTCAAAAAAAATTAATACGAGACCCAATATATGTTCCTATATACTAAAGACTGTAAAAAAGATATTTTTCTTGAAATACGAGATGTTAAACCTTATCATCAACAAGTTATTTTAAGTAAATTTAATTATATCTAATTATCTATATACTTTCAAGCTTTTACCATTGCATTTAATTTTCTGAATATTGAGAATTTAATAGCAATATTCAGATATAAATTTTTAAAAATGTGATAAATGCTGATATACTTTCATAATTTTTAAAAATCTTCATCATATTTCTTGGAGAATTACTAATAACGATACTATAAAAAATAGCGGCATGTCGTAATTAATTCTCAGTGATATCAAGTAATCTGGATAAAAATTAGGTTGTGGTGTATAGTTTTCATCTGCTATAAAAATTAATAAATCGTCAATGTACCTATACATAATATAAGAATTATTGTTAAATTTTTCTTTTTCATAATAGTGTAAATATAAATTAGTAACTAACAGACCCACCTTGTAGAAGATCTTTAATTTGTTGGTACAATTTGTTGTCAAAGCATATATCATTTTCTTTTAAAACAATATCTATTAATATTTTATAACTTTTAATGTTATTCAATTTATTTAAACCGAAATCTTCATGAATCTGTAATAAATTTTTCACATCTTTAATATCTATACTATTGAATAAATCTTGAAAATCAAACGTATGTACTGAAAAAAGATTTTTATCTTTAATACCTTATACAATTTCAAAACTATTGTTAATAATAACCGTATTTTGTATTTTTAATTGTTTTATAATCTATTGCAGATATTTTTGTAAAATTTTACCGTTCTTCTTTAAATAACTATAAGTCCCATTAGTCCCCCCCACTTCTGAATTTAATTGGATTTTTATGAAATTTGGGGGTTATATATATATATATATAATTTCTCAAAGCAAAATTCATTGTCTAATAGTCCTTTACAAAACCGTCTAATTAAGAATACACATGTTTCTTTCTAATTTTAAAATTTTAACTAATTTATTTATGGAAATATAATTATTCATTTCTTACCTTGCCTAACACTAATTTGAAAAGTTTTTGAAGCTTTTCTTTACAATGAACATAAATTTTAAAATTAATACCAAATAAAACTTAAAAATAAACGTTAGAAATATGTGACTTGCAAAATTACACTGAGCACCTTTACACTTATTTCACTTTAAACATTTCCAAAACGGCAGAAGTTTGCTTCCATCTCTAGATAATATTCCACTTTATCTCGTAACCATAAACAATGGAGCCCGATGAATATTTTATTTCCAAAAGTGCCCGAAATTTAATTTCTGTATTCCCAAAAGAACACGCTAGAGGAGTTTCGATCCGATCACATCTCGGTTTAACTTAACGCTAAGTATTCACTGTGCTTCAATGTAGATTTTCTTATTCAAAATATGGTCATTTATTTCGGTAAAATCTTGCAAAATGACGCCTACGCATACTGTTTTATAATGTCGATCAAAATGTAAATTTTTCGCAAATGTGTATGACCTGTTAGAGGCATGTATTTCATAGAAAGTGAATTTAACAAATGGTATTTTGTTTATCAAATCATTTGAAACAATTTTATTCCCATTTTCTTGAAGTTTCTAAAAGCTTTAAACAAAAGACCAGAAGCTGAGCGTGGAATTATGAAAAATGACTTTATTTTTGTGACGAACATATAAATAATTACCTTGTTTCTAAAAAAGATATCGCCGCTTAATAGGCAACACCACCTATCTCAATTTCCTGAAATTTCAAACAAAAAGAAAAGACTCAATTTTTCGCAACAAATAACGAATATTAATGAATTTTTTTAAATATCTGATATAAACATAAGATCGTATATTCCTACCAGATACCAGTAGTTTTGCAAATACCTTGGAAAATTTGAGCTTTGGCAGTGCGCATTTTATCCTATATTTTGAACTTCTAATGTTTGTACATTGAACAAACATATTATGGTTCCATTAGTATCGACTGTATACAATAATTCAGTCTTGATAATCAGACTAATTTCGCTTCAAACAAATAAATAGAAAATGGTCAATCGATTAGAAAAAAATAAAATTCTTTAAAAATTCTTTTGAAAATACAAAATTTTACAGGCCTCATTTTAACACCAGCTTTACATGTTTAGCACCTTTACAGTGATCAGATATTGCGTGATTTCATTAGTAGTGACTGCCTGCAGTCGTTGAGTCTTGATAATCAGACTTAGTTTTTTCTCGCTAATACATCTAGTAGCAAGAAAAGGAAATTAGTCACGCAGTTGTAATTGTTGTACATGAAAAAAGTATAAATTACTCTTAGGAAATAGGGTGTGGCTACCAAGCTGGTGTTTATTTTGGTAAATGATGTAAAAATCGGGCATTCGCCTTCGTGTGTGGGTGAAAATTGTGTCATACAATGAATGGGCAAACAGGTTAAGTAAATGATTAGAAAACCAAAACTCAAAATGCGTGGTAAAAATTGGTGATCTGAATGTGGGCAATTACGTGATCGGTTATTTATCGCTGATAATCAGGTAGTTATTATGCTCATTGTGGGTTTGGCTTTTGGATATCTTTTTCTCTCAAATCAGATCTTTTTCTTCTTATATTCATGTTGTAAATAGATGATTTTAATGTTTCTAATAATCCGTAATTAATATTTCGAATAGGTGTGCTTTTCTGAAAGAAATTGCTTTGATAATTGGTTAAAGTAAAAATGATGAACTAGAATTTTTCTTTTTTTTATTGAAAAATTGATATTTCTATGAATATTTTTATTATTCCATGTTTCGGTTCCGTTTAATTTCCCAAATTTTCTTATTGAAATTTTTGTTTTAATAGAATAATGTGGTTTTTGATATAATGTAATAAATATGTTTGAAAATTGTTATTATAAATGTGTAATGAAATAATTATTGAAATTTCCCATTTATGTTTCTAATAAATCATATAAGAATTAATTTCCAATATGCCTTTTTTGCGTACATTGATATCATTTGTGCTAAACATAATAGCATTTTTATGATAACAATATAAAACTCAAGGATTCTATTCTTGAAACAGTAGCCACAAGTTTTAGCATTTCATCAAAATAATATTTATTTTCAAAATAAATAGTTCGCCAAATTCTGTGAATTTAATTCATATAACAGCTCTAAAATCATTTTTTGTTTCATCTCTAATATATATACTTCCATTTCTTAAAACTGTAATTTGAAAATAATCAAATACTTATCTTTTTAACAAATAAAGGACTTTCCCCGCCATCAAATGATAACCGTCATTATAAGAATAAAGAGAAATAAATAAACTCATTTTATATTTTTATTTAAAGTAACGATTTATGATATAACAAACTTTTAAAATAAACGAATCTTACCTTGAAAAATTTACTTGCCAATAATGCCTAGTTTTAGTCGCAAGTTAATGCTTCAAATTTTCATGTCAGATAGCTATTTTGACGGACAAAAAATGTGATACATAAAAACTGAATTGATATCAAATATTCAGAAACTTTGTCTGATATTAGTCTATAAATTGAAATGTTGATTCTTTTTTGTGGATATTTATAAATTTAAGTCATGGTTATATGGTAATGAGGAGATAAAACTGGTAGAGAAACCTTCCATTCCAATATGATAAAATTTCTGTCAAATATTTTAGTTTAATATACATCTGAATTCGGAGTGGATTTTGATATAAATCTGGAAAATACATTTATGCAATTTGACTTTAGACTTACCATGATCGTATATTTATATATGTATATACGTTACAGCTTGTGAAATGCAATGACAAGCCAGAAACCAATCATTTCGATAAACATTCTTAGTGGTTTCTTTAAAAGTGACTTTCAACTGCTATATTGCCTTCATGTGCAAAGCGATATCACTAAAAATTAATTTTTCTTAATAAAAAAGTACTACAAATTCGTTTGGAGAATAGACGAATCTCAGTTTTTTTTCTAAGGAACAGTCTATGCGACAATGTTTTTATTACACTGTTATATGCAATTATTATATTCATTTTGGAGAAAAAGAAATTGAAGGATTGTGTTTTCTAAAATGCTAAATGCTATGATTTTTATTTCAATTTTTTGATTCTGTAATTGACTGTGCAAAATATACGTCTTCAACAAACCCATTGTGAATTGTTAAATTGCTTTCATGCGTGTATAACATACTGTAGTCAAGTTTATTTCAATATTTCGTTTCGACTTTAGTGTTTGTATGAAACGGAATTAATTATTTGCCAGAACTTTTCTTTCTCCATTTCCGATTTTATACTGTTTCACTATACAGTTTGAGTAAATGAATTATTTCAGATTGAGTAAATGAATTATTTCAGATTGAGTAAATGAATTATTTCAGATTGAGTAAATGAATTATTTCTGATTTAGTAAATGAATTATTTCAGATTTAGTAGATGGATTATTTCAGATTGAGTAAATGAATTATTTCTGATTGAGTAAATGAATAACACGATGAAATATACAATCTAAAATACTCTGCGTATTAAAACACTATAGATTAGATCTTGTTTAGCATTAAATTCTTCAAGAGGAATTTTCTCCTTAAAATAAAGGAATCCCATAAACAAAACATTGTTGAAGGAATTATAAATTTTATTTTAAATGCAGTTTCAAAATTGTTTGGAAACATTGGTTATTCAACATTATACTATTGCATTTACTCTAAACGTATCTCCATCCCAAAATAAGCATCATATTTTATTTTATTTTTAAATTTAATTATATTATTTATTTTATTATTTTATGAATTTTATTTTGATTATTTGTTATTTTAATCTATATTTACAATAATTTCTTTCTTTTTTCATTTACAGCTTATTATGTATCGATGGATTATCTAAGTATGTACATAGGCATTTTGTACAGAAGATGTATCAGTATGTAACATGTATATAGATTCATACATTATTTTATTTTGTAAAAAGGATCGATCAATAAACAATTAGTCCAGAATACAATTATTATTTTGGCTTTATTTTGTTTATTTCATTTTATATTTTTACTTGCATGCTCATTAAAAAATATTCTTGTATTATTTTAAGGCAACAACAGGAAGAATTTCACAATAACTTATGATGGAAAACATTCCTACAACAAAATTGAACAACTAATACCGTACAAAACATTTCAAATTTAATTCTACAGACTTAATTTGTAAATAATATATAAATACAAGAAATATGTTAATACATACTTACCATGCAATTTATCCTATCTTGAATTAAGCACGGAATTTATGCCTTTTGTTTTATTTTCCATCATTTTCTGTAGGAATGCGATAGAACTTAAAAGAAAAACCAATTCGATAGAAATGTTAGGTTAAATATTTTGCATGAATCTGTGTAGAATTTTAAAAATTCTTTCAATATATTCACGGATACTTTTAATACCTTTAATTCTTTAATCTTATATAGGCATATAACATGTTTAATTATTGGCCTAAAATAACGCAGAAAAGACTTTTTTAATTTGACAATATTCTTGTAAAGAACGTTTGCCAGTATGGAAATTTGTTTTCTGTTATCACATACAATTTTACAGCAATAGGAGTTAAAGAGTTAAGATGATTCTAAATATGTCTTGATTTACTTATACATGACAAAGGTTGCAACTAAGTTTTAAATACTTTTGAACACATTTTTGTTAGTTTTTCTATTGAACGTTTGGAAATAAAAGAACATAAGGAAATTAGTTGTAGGAACAATTGAACATAAGGAAACTAGTTTTCTATTGTCAAATATAATTTGATAGTAATAGAAATTAAAGTGTTAAAATGGTTAACTTTTTATTTTGAATTATTTTCATTAAGAAATAGGAATGCAACTTCATTCTCAATTCTTATTAAGCCTTTTTAACGAGTAATATCCCAAAATAATTGGAAAGTTCGTGTGAAACGTGCATTGTGTTTTCTATCTAAATTTTAAGGATTAATTTTAATCTTATTGAAACGAATAAATAAAATTTTATCATATCCAAAATTAGTTAGTAAGTTGATGTTCAAACATAATTAACTCATCTAGGAAATTTCAACTAATTAAAGATTAAATCATTGTAGAAATTAAAATATAAGGAATGCTTCAAGACAAATCTTAATCTGGCTAAAGAAAAAAACATTTAAAAAAATTAAGGATTAATATTTTCTAGCATAGAAAACACAATTCCCAGTAGAGTCGAAAAGAAACTTGTCGTCATTATTTTCAGTATGGCAATAATACTGTAATGCGAAGCTTAATTCGCTAAAATGTACTTAAGTTAAATTTAATGTTTTTACTGCTATCAAAACTGCTATCAAACAATAAGAAATGGAAATGTTTAATCAGTATTATCATATATAAAGTAATATTAAAATGTTGAGTTGTAAAATTTCCCTAACAAATGAAATTAAATTAAAAATATTAAACTTTTTCAACACAATCAATAAATCAAATTAATTATAACGCAAATAAATTTTAAAAATGTTTGTGATAGAATGATTTAAATATCATATTCATGTTAATTTTTAATACCGGTTTTAATGAAACATGATAGTTCCACACCTTTCAAATGAAAAAATATTAGTCTTTTCTTAGTATAAAAATCGATTCAATGATTTTCAAAAGATGATTTTCTTTTGAAAATAATATTGTTTTCGTCTCTCCACGAAGTTTTAAAACTTCATCTAATATTATAAATGGCTCATCTGATGAGAATGTAATATAGTTTCTATAAAATTAAACATGGAAAGATACAATTAAAATTGAAATATTATGTATTAAAATTTTCAAAAAACATGAAGATTATGCTTAGTTATTCTTAAACCAAGTACTTATTCTTGGGAATAATCTTTTTAGAATCACATCTCAGTTATATATTTAGCAAATTTTAAATGCTTGAAATCTTAAAAAACATTTTAAAAAGTTCTTTTTTCAAAAACAAAATCAGTCAGTAGCACATCAAAATCTTAAAAAGATATTTCATTTAAGTACTGAAATTCTGATTTAGCTATAATAGAAATCGGGTCTCCTAAAAATTAACTGTTCAGTGAAAAGATCACATACCTTTATGCATAAATTTTAGCCACTTGATCAAAGCAACTTTTTCCAAAAGTCTTCTCTTCTGAAAAGACCGCATTCTCTTCGAGGAAACGACAATAAATTTAAGTAAGAATTCTTCCAAAAATGAAAGACATTTATGATAAAATTACAAAATGGCATTAAAGCAAACAGCAGGCTGATTCTATCCATCAGAAACAGCACCAGAAAATAGCAAAATAGTTTTATAAGACTGTGGCTAAAGTACAAAAAATAGTTATCTATTTCACATATAAATTTTTCTCTTCAGAAAACTATGAGAGTGTCACTTGACAAAGGCTTCTCCGAACCAAAGAAAAAATAAGTAAATCAGTTGGAAGACAAACAGCTTGCTTAATATAAATTGGAATGTTTTCTGAAAAAATTCTAGCCAATGATCAAGCTAATTTCAAGTCTTAAAAATAAGTTTGTAATCTTACTCAGTATAAAAGCAAGATAAATATTGTCACAAGACTTTTTCAGAAATAAAGCATTAAAAATACTTGCGCATTAACTCAAATAAAAATACACTATTTCCATCTCTTTTACATATTTAGTTTAAAAAACTAATACCGAATAAACACTCTCTTTTAATCATTATCCTCAGAAAAGGTATAACATTTATTTCTCAATCTTTTACAACTTTCAACTTTTTAGTATACATAATCCTCCTCAACAGTTTTTAAACAAAATAAAAATATTTAATATCACCAAAGTTCCAAAAAAATAACTTCAAAATTTCATATCTAAGTACTGCGATACACTCTTAGTGTAATAAGCTGTAGCACACATAAGACGCCCCTTAAAATTAGCTGCTCAGCAACAGGATCAGATTTCTCTCGCTACTAATAGATAAAAGCAACTTTTTTAACAGCATTTCTTTAAGAGGAGCACATTCTTCTCAAAGGAAAATCCTACACAATGAAATAAGTTCGAGAAAATTGCCAAGCTTTTGTATCCGAGTTAAATTAAATTTTAAAAAAATTCCAAAGAACCTCTCTGTGAGAAAGGAAACAACAAGAAAAAAACGAGGTTCGCATAAAAATTGGAAAACTTCGCCATCTCAATTTCATTTAGAGTTTGATTGGATTAGTCTTTGTTTGTCCTCTAAAGCGAAACTCCGCGAGATAAATGTAGTTAATGCAAAAATCTGATTAAGGCAAGAAACTCCATTATTTTTATTATATAAGACTGTTAGGTGAAATGAACTTCTTGAAGAAGAAGAAAGAAAAATCGCGATGCTTTGAACGTGAGCGTTGCTGCTCTGATGCTTCACAAATAATTCAATTCAATGTTTTTAATGGAAGTTTACTTGACACAACTTGAAATATCTGAATGTTTCAGGACGATCGATTGGATTGAAGCGTGGGTGGGTGATGTTTAGACGCAGGTAGTGTCGAATCGATCGATTTCAAAGAAAAATATCTCTTACTTTAATTATTAGCTCAATAGGATTCAGCGTTAAGCTAACACATTTAATTAATTAAGTCAACGATTAATCGCTTCATTGTATTGGAGTCATTCAAAATTTATTTTCACATTATCATTATGAAGTAGTTATTGTACAGCTATTATTGAATATCGAGTGCCATCAAAAGTCGGATTAAAATTATATACCTACTTAGATCTTGGCTTTCCACAATCAAAACTGAACTTAATTACAATATTAATATTAAAAGCCAATAACTCTGAGGATAAAATATCTCATATTTTAAGTATAAGTTAAATAAGATTCACTTTTAATCTAGCATTTTTAATTAAAGCAGTTGTTGATCGTTTAATTGTAATGGACTCATTGAAATTTATTTTACTTTTTCACATTATCAAATATAATTATTTTTAAATACTGAGTGCCGTCAGGAGTTATATTAAAGTTATACATCTATTTAGATCTTAGCTTTCTTTGAATAAAAATTAATCATATTAATAAAAAAGAGGTGAAATGTATTTTTAAAAATACTTAAGTTTTTTTTAATTTTCTCATTTCCATAAAACCAACCACTAAACACGAAATTATAAATCATGACAATTGAAAGCGTAGTTTCAGCAATCATTTTGATATTAATAATTAATATTGAAATCCATTTCTCTAAGGAAATTCCGATTTTTACAGATGCCATTTTAGAGAAATGTGATTATGAAACACTATCAAAGCAAGAAATTATTCTGCACGGTCCAGATTTCCAAATATTAAAAAAAGTATACTCTTTCATGGTATGTTCAAACCAAGCGTTTATTGTTATCTCAGTTAGAAAAATCCTACTTTAGAAACTACATGAGACCAAGAATTGAAAAGTAAAATTGCATTTCTCTTCGTAATATTTTACACATATCATCAAATCAGCCTTATATGCAATTAATTTGCACATAGCAGTGAGAGAACTTTAAGGAATACCCACAGAAATCTACGTGATCAGTCAGATGTAGATGGCATCAAATAGCTTGATACCTCTATATTTGTTAGAAACATGTTTTTTTATTCTGGCCATTAGCTATAAAAAACACCCTTCCAGAATTAGCTTCAAGGAATTCAATTTTACAATATAATTCCCCCAAATATTTCTGTTAAAGATGTTGCAATACCCCTTCTTATATACAGAACACTCTTATCAAAATTATGTAAGACGAAACCTTATAATATGTTAGCCTGTTTCATGGAAAGGTCAAAAAATGATCTACAAACTGAATAGAAAGTTTAATTGGAAAAGTCAATGGATTCCCTATAATGAAAATATCGGAAGCACTAAAGTGAAAAAGGAATGAAATGCAGAGAAAATCTTCTTTAAATCTTCTTTTTTCTAAATCCACTAATGAATAAATGACTTACTGTTTTACAGTCAACTCCGTTATAAAGAACCTTCAACAGACTGATACAGAAGTTCGCTAAAACCGAGGATTCGCTATAACCAATTTTTCAAATACTGGCTACATAAAATTTTCGATAATCCTTAAACACATTTTTGTGTTGAACAAATTAATTGCACTAAATT
>BGPR01001679.1:116466-130553 GCA_013235015.1 Araneus ventricosus | reverse complement strand
GTTAACCGAGTGTCCGTTATACTGGGGTTTGACTGTATATGTAAAACGAATCTTACGTTAGCTTATTTATGCGTGTAGCTCTGTTACAAGAATTATATTTCTTCCATTCTACATGTTGTTTGCCGCCAATGCACCAGTGCCATAACTTTAACATCACTGCGTGCCCCTGCAACTAAAATCGTGAAGATGCATGCACCAGGAGACCATGCGCGAGAAGAGCGTGCACCAGGACAGCATGCACCAGTAAAGAAGGCACCAGGAGAGCATGCACCAGGAGAGAATGCACCAGGAGAGAATGCACCAGGAGAGCGTGATTGGCGTTTTTCCAGAAAAAATAGTGTCCCGAACCAGCACGTCTATGGTCCACAGATTATGCCAAGAAGCTACAGCAATCCATTCTCCTAAGAGGATCTAAACTCCTCATTCAAAGACAAAGGATGACATGGAGTAAAAAATGTATCTTTGATTCATATGCGCTTACACAAGGCTATATTGGCCACAATAGGGAAATTTACTGATGGATGTAGAAAATACAAATAGGAAAAATGAAGTTAATAAGAAATAAAAATAAATATCGTACAAAATCGAGTAAAACATATATTTAATGGTTTTCATTAAGTTTAAATTTAATCAGCACACGAAAATGATTATTTAGGTTGCTTTAATTCAATAAACATTAAACTTTAATATTATTTAATATTCTGAAATGAGATTATATTAATTTTTTATTCTTTTCAAATATTTTTGTCTCGTTTCTGTTATATTCCTTGCCACCTAATTATTTAAAAATATTTAAATGGTAAAATGCTTCTAAGATCAGTGTCTGAAGTATTTGGGCTGAAAACAAAATTTAATTAATTAATTTCAATAAAAGATTCAGATCTGTCTGAATAATCTCTTAAATAGATTATAATTCCTTTCAGGAAAAAACTATATTTTTACGCATCATCTTTCAATAGTTAAAGTACTCAGCGTAGGCGGCCAAAACTCGTTTGAATTTATAAGTGATATAGTCATTTAATGAAGCTTTAGGAGCTTAAAATACTTCAGTAAATTATAAATGTAGAGAGAATTTTATTTTAAATGATATTTTAGTTCTTTTTTCACATTAATTTATTAATATTTTATTACATAATTAGCATATATTAAAATCTAATCGTCAGTTGAATTGTTAACCAATGAAAAGACTTCGTCAGATGCTTACACTATTTTAATAGATTATAAAAGCTAATGCAAGTATACTCTAAAGCTACTTTTCATATGCAACAAAGCAGTGAATGAGAAAGGTGTTATTTTTGGTTATTGTTTCCATGAAAAAAATCACTCTCAAATATATACTTTCATTATTGCTGTGATTAGAAAATTATATTTCTAATCATTTTCCAATATTACAGAACACTAGATATTTATACTAAGCATTAGACATTTATTAAAATCTTTTAAATGTTTAGATTCTATTAAAACCAAAAATTATCGCATCAAAAAATACATTGCGACACTAAGATAAAGTGGCAAAGTCAGAATAAGTGGCAAACCAGTAAATGACTCTCAAATTTTAATTGTGTAAAGAAAACAACGTATTAAAAAAACTGAAAAAATTATTGACACTGAAATATGAAAATGTTGTTTCAGTATTTATGCAGAAAGGAATGACAATCAGTTTCGAAGTTTCACGAGTGCCGTTTTCGATAGGTCCTCTTAATTTTCAGCCGGCATTGGAATAAGAGGATAACACCTGACCAGGTTCCATGCTTTCAATACTTCCCGTTACATCAACGTGAGAACGTCTGCCCCAAGACAGCGAAAAATCATACCATACCCATGTTAGCGGCTGATCTTCAAACAAATTTACTGTTGATCCCAAGACCCTCCAATCTCAAAGTCGATTCTATACCAATAGGCTATCTCGGCCCATTTCAATATGGTACTTTAATCCAACAAATACTGTTTTTACTGTTGATCCCAATACCCTCCAATCTTAAAGCCGATTCTATACCAATAGGCTATCTCGGCCCATTTCAATATGGTACTTTAATCCAACAAATCAATGAATATAGGGTGGTCATAAATTATTGGACTCATTTCAAAAATTAATTAAAAAATTTAATAATGTTACAACTACAATTTTTTTTAAATGAGAGCGCATTTTAAAAAGTTTTTATCATATAGGTAACGTGCCGTTACGGTTGTCTCGGTGATTAAATTATTGGACCTTTCCCATTTTTGAGAGAAGTTATCTGCGAAACTATTAAAACTAGAAGAAAAATAAAAGCAAGTTTTTATAGGGAAATTTAGGCTCTTTAATTTGCGAAATCGATTGTAATTTCAAAACTGAATATTTTAGACATATTCAAGAAAAACTAAAAAAAGAAACCAGAAAACGCGCTTCGACCTCTACTGATCGGTAGCCATTGCGTATGGAAATCTCTCGCTGTAGAAAATTTAAAATCCCGTAATGGTACGCAACCTAGCTGAAAAAAACTCTTTTTATTTACTCTCATTTAAAAAAACCGCAGTTTTAACATTATTAGTTTTTTATATTAATTTTTGAAATGTGTTCAATAATTTAAGACCACCCTGTGCTTTGTTATCAAATTTATTCATATTCTTAAATGCAATTTTTCATCATTCTTCATATATAGATTCTGTATAAGCCATAGGCAGTTTGACTGCAATTTAATAGAATAGCTTATTGAAGCTTAAAGAAAATTTATATAATTAATGATTTTCGTCTACCCTATTGCGATGACAGTCCGTGAACAATTAATTGTAGCTACTATGCCAGATTATCAATCTGAGCGATCGAAACGTCGTGCCACAATTGTTGCGCTTAACTACTGAAGCTTGGTTGGCGAAAAAAGGAATTTATTTTATATTATATGTCAAGATCATATTCAAATTCTGCAATCAAATGATGGCTGTTATTTTCTTATAACAGTAATAATAGGGAATATTTCCAAAGAAAATGAAAAGTCTGCATTTGAAATTATGGTCGTGATACGTACAATGAGATAATATCTGATTTTATCCCAATAGCCATCGAAACTAACTTATTTAACCGGTTATCCAATCATACTGAGATAATTATCTAGTTATCCAATCAAACTAAGATAATTATCTGCCATGGCTCAATCTTAAACTGTTAACGCAAAAAGTTGAAAGCAATGTATGCAAAGTATATCGATATCTGCGGTAATAATAAAAGGTTGATTGCGTTTTATTTTAATTTCAAATGTTACTTAAAATTATAAAACACTAAATGTTAATAAAAATTAAGAACTTTAAGCATGATCTACATTTAGTTATTTGTGACAGAAATTAGTTATTACAATCGACGCTCGTTATAACGAACACACATTATAAAGACCACACATTATAAAGACCATTCCATTATAACGACCTGTTATAATCCCCAACTGTGTTTCACTATGCACTATGTTATTTTACTTTCAGTATAACGACCGTTCAGTGTCGTCTAATCCCAATACAATGTCCGAATTCCCGGTATTTTTTCAAAAAGAACATGTTTCTAAACGTAAATGGCCTTAATTATTGTATTGCCAAGCTTCGTAGATGTAGAATCTTCAGTGTTACAGTTCAACTTTGACAGGGGGCAATTACCACTCACCACAGCGCGGAAATTAGAATAAAAAATGTTTCAAGTGCTATTGAGACTTTAAAATGTTTTTTTTTGAAAGGCAAAAAAATACAGAACTTTATTTATCATCTTTAACTGAAATGGAAAATTATGTTTTGCAAAAATCACATATGCAGAAAAGACAAACAACCATTTCTGATTTTTTTTAGAAGATAAATGTTTTGTAAGTATATAACACCCTTTATTTTCTACTTTAAAATCTGTTTCAGAAATATATTTTAATTGATAAAATTTTATTTTTAATATCAATGATAAAAAATAATTTGAGTATTTAGTTTGAATTTCTTTAAAACTCGCCTATTTTTACGGAACTGCTGAGCGAACATGTGCACATTTTTGAAATTATATCCACTATAGCGACCACTCGTTATAAAGACCTTTTGCTGTGGGACGCAGAGGGTCGTTATAACGAGCGTCGACAGTATTAATAAAAGCTGTTAGTATTATCTGCAGTTTTCATTTTGTGTTTATGTAGGTAGTTCCGCATTTTAGATATTTCGTTTAGCTAGGAAATTCATGACAGTAAGCGACACGAAAATGAGTAATGTTTCTTCAAATGCATGTACAGTAGCATAATTTTCCATAACGCATTTCCTAGAAATTTATTATATAATTCTGATAATAATCTGTTTCCTGTAAAATCTCCCTTCAAACACACATCATATATACCCATAAATTATCAGGAAAAGCAAACTTCTCTCTTACAAATACCACGTTTATAAAATAGGAAAATGCTCTGACATGTCACGATGAGAAATATACATTCGAAAGTTGGGAACAACATTTTCATATATATACAATCTTAACACTTTTTAAAATGAGAGAGAGGAAATTAAGAAAATAAAAAGCGATTGAGCACACATGAAAATTTTAGACTTGTTATTATTCTTGATTGTGGGGTAACAAATTTGAAATAAATAAATGAACACTTTTCATTCAAACGAAGAATGACGTACCAACTTCTTATTAAAAACTCTTTAATTAATTTTGAAAATTATCAAGCAGCATGTGCTAATACGAATTTTTATAGATAGAGATTACAACTGTCAAGTTGGTAGCCATGTTGTGCATGCTCATCAGACAATTTAAAAAGGGTACCATGATATGAAGTCTCTATGACCGTCCCAACTTCGAACTGAAACATATCTCTGCAAGCTAAATTTGTTTTAGCAATATCAAAACATAATCAAAGAGCCTTCTTTCGTCCAACTCCAATATTCTTCACAATTTCAAAATAAACACATACAAAAATAAGCACTCATGGTTAATCAGATGTTCATGTCGTGTTATGTTTTTTGACATAACAATTTGCACAAACAATTTGGTAAACACTGTTAATCATACGTTATTTAAATGAACATTAAAATGTTTTATTTAAATGTTTGGGAACAGAACTGGTGAAAGCAAGTTTATTCATTGTAGACCATCTACCTGTATAATTTTTGATGGGATTTGATAAGATTTTATGTTTTATTATATTGTGAATACGAAATAAAATTTCAAATTAAATCATTTACAAATAAAAACCAATTTCAAGTCCTACCAGCGACAGCTTGGCAGGCTTTCCAATATACCACTAATTTGAAAATATTGGAGATTTTGAACTATTCCCGATATATTTATTATCTGCGCCTTTTGAAGACGTCACCGACCTTATTTTACCGAAGGGAAAATGATATTGGCACATGATGATGACTCTATATTCACTCGGTGTAAAACTCTGCAAACAATTAAAAATTATTCGATATTAGCAAATAATCTGACCTTCTACATAAGACAACATGATGTTAGCCCATGATAATCACTCAATTTCATTTAAAAGTACAAATAAATTCTGTAAACAACAAATAACATTAAACCTTAATAAAAGATTTTAGAGAAATCTGCCTCAAAATTTTCATGAGTAAACGTTGTGAAATGGCGGTATCGAGTCCTTTAGATAAAGAAAGATTTCATTCCGAAAATGCGTAAAAGATTCAACCACTGAAGAACTCCATACCACCCAAATACTACAATAAAAGGATGCGCGGTTCCGAACGAAACTATCTTCTCGCTTCCAGATGGAACAATTTGAATTCATTAAAAATAGAAACTAATCCTTCTATTGGAAAATCTTTCTCGCGTTTTCACGGAAGCCATTTCTATTGTTTTAATACGGGAAAGAAATTGAATCCAGAACTGGTTTTTTTTTGGAAACTAAACGTAGTTTAAGAAACAGCTGGAAATACAGAATGAATTTGTTCTTCCCACCAGTAGAAGGAATTTCTAATTGCTGTCTTTATCTGTAGGGGACCTGCTAACTGAAGACAATACCAGTCTTTACACGTGCATTGAAGAATAAAGCAGTTAATCTCTTCTCGGTAATAAAGCAGTCTGTATGTACGAAAAAGATGGAGTAATTTTAATTTAAATTAGTACTTCCTTAAGCACAACTTTATTGTAAAGGAATGATTTGGAAATAACGATAAAATTATTTATGTCATTTTTTTAAACCTTTGTATTTTTATCTAAAAAATTTGATCAAAATAATTTTTGCAAATACGCTTTTAGTAGTGAAGTGCAAAGTATAGTTTATAAATTTTAATTATTTTCTTTTTTGTCTTTAATTTAATTCCTTATTATAAACATTATTTTAATCCATTATTATAAATGTTATGAACCAAAAATTTTTTTTTCTGATATTCAATATCCGGTGGAATAAATCGTATAGAATTTTAAAAATTTCGATAAACTGATAATTAAGTTGTGGAAGTATTAAAATGGTGCTTTGTCATGGAATATACACAAGTGTACAAAAATTCAAAACTGCTCCACAGGTTAACGTGATCGAAAAAACATAAAACTAATCAAGCAAAATATAATGTAATACGAAAGAATGATTTCTGTTTTTGTTAAAATTGCACCGTTATATTTTATTTCAAAAGCTTAAGATCTTTTAACATTTATACTAAGTTGTATTAATATAAATAATTATATTATTTATTCAACATAAACTAATGTGACCAATAAAACACATTATCTGTTGCACTAGAAAAATTATTTTTCTTGGGACCATGGTGTTTATTTTGTTTTTATCATGAAATGAACTTGTCAAATAAATATGTTTTATACCCTGTTTTCAAATATAGCAAGAATTAAATGGAAGTCATTTCGCAGTTAACGTACCAATTAATATTGTTGCACGATATAAGATAATTAAAAATTTCCTTCATATATATAACATCGAATTCCATATAGAGGGGAAAATGTTAAAACTTTAATTAAAAATGTTCTTTGGAACACTAGTTATTTTCGGAAGGCTCTGTAAGTTATTCATATCTATAGAATTTTGGTGTGTATGGTTTGGAAATTTCCTGTAAAAAATGATTCCATTACTATTATGATTTCTTATTAATTATACTACTGTTCATGTATAAACACATCCATACGGATGAAGATTCAACATTTAAAATACCTCTTCTATGTTAATATTATACTTAAAATAAGTGTTGCTGATGTAGTTAATTTAACCAACAGCAAATTTAAATATGCTTCATTCATACACAGAGAAAATTCATTCATGTGTACAATTGTTAATCTCATTCTTCTCTTGATTATTTAATTAAACAGTTTACAAAATCACTTCCTTCATTTAGTACAATAAATGTCCAGTGAAAAATATCATATGAGTATGAATCACTGAGTTTCACAATTTCAAATTCAGGATTTTCCGGAAATTAGTCATAATTTTTAACGATAAATTTAGCTTCGTGGTCTCAACTATTCATTTCAGGATATTTTGAAATATTTATCCTACCGCAAATGGCTAATTCGATGAATGACAGCTGTACCTGCATTTTATGGTGTATGGTTGTCAACAACACAACAAGTGTCAAATTTGTATGGGCGTGTTAAAGCTATTTCTAATCTATAGAAATGATAATGCTTAACTCTCGACAATCAAGCTCAGTAAATAAACAAGAATGCTGCCATCATAACAAACCAGAGAAACACGAAACCCCCGTTTCGAAATGAGCGTTCATTTCATTCATTTTGAATTACCGAATTCAATAAATTCATTTTCGAATTACCGTTTCCTTTCGAAATCTGATATCGGCAGAAATTTGAACTTTAAATCTCCAGATGAAATTAATTTATTCCTAAAAATACATAATACAGATTTAAGTTTTGTTCCAAAATACATCACAGATACATTCATCTCATTGATTGATAAGTTAAGTTTAGTTTAGTTATATTAATGTCCTGTTGTGAAGCAACACGAGGGCTATATTGGGACATTGATTGATAAAATTGAAATGCAAATTTCAGTAATAGATTTATTTTTTAATAAAATATCATTTCTAAATACTCAATAGATTAGAGACATATATAATTATTTTTCTCCATTCAGTGGTTGTTAGAAAGCGAGTAATGTTGCCGAATATTTAAGCTAAAATTATAGTAAAATTTGAGTTTGTCGATTTTAAATAAACGAGGAATGAAAATTTCATTTTAATAAGAGTAAATCGTTCAAAAATATATGGTGAAATTATATAATATTCCCTTTAATTTTGGATTTTATATAAGGAGTTGGTATGCTCATTTATTCTCCAGAATTGGTCGATATTTTGGCTAAGTGGTTCTCGAGCTCATTACCTAAGTTACCGACATGTGTCTCAGCCAATGTATTGATCTCCAGAACCGAGCCAAAGGAATACTAATTTTGTTTTTATAAACAGGTTCGGACCTTCTTCTGGCACTCCTCAGAGGTTCAATAAATGACTTGGTATCGGTAAAATTATTAATTTTAGAATTATTTTTCAAGACCTAGCTCGCAGCGAAAAGTGCTTCATTTTCTATAACATAATTAGAAAATTCAATTTATATCAGATTCAACAATAAGTTAAAGTCTCAGACTTATTTTATTATAGACTGACACTCTAAGAAAAGCAATATTGCGAAGCACAATATCCGGAGATAAAACATTAACGTATTGGCAGACACGATAATTCAGCTCATTAATAATTCATGGCTGATACATTCTTTATTCATCTGTAGGATATTTTCGGTAAAGCTTCGTGATAATAAAAGCAACATTTTAAATTATTAATGTAGAAATTTTTGGTTTTGGATAAAGTATGTGATGGAAAGATTAGCTAAAAGCTAACCTCACATAGATATCATTTTATTGTTAAAGAAAACGCATGACTTTAGAACCAGTGATAAGTTTCCAGCATTGCTTAATAAAGAAACTTGGAATATTAGTCTAAACATCTAACAAGAAGTTTAAATCACTTTTAGTTCATATCAGGAATGTATTAAAAGTTTAATATTTTTAAAATTACAGAATTTTTTAAATTTCGATTATTTTGTAATTTCCTTAGGTACAGAATTAAAAACAAAGTCGTGAATTCTAATGGAATTTTTATTTACGGTTGTATAAAATCGGATGACGAATGTAATTCGAAAATGTACATATTAAATGAAATGTAATTTTTTTAACAATTTGCAAAGTAAATTTAGTTTTAGTTATAAAAGACATCTTGTTTATACCTGAAACTTTATCTGATGCATGGAGATATAGTTTTTAAAACATGTCATGAACTTTTCTGCATTTCCTTTCTTGTTTCTAGTAAAGATAAAGGTTGTTTTAAAATCTTTGTTTTAGTTTTTAACCATACCAAAAATTCGATATCTATAATAGTTATTATTCTCCTAGTTTTAGGGAAAAAATAACTGTTCTTATGGCGTTTCATGTTGTGGTTCTGAAAGTTGTCCATTAAAAAGTGGATTAATTTTAAATTTAAATGGAAACAAATTCAGTATATTATACTTATAATCAGACATCTTGTTGATATTTGAAATTTTATTTATTACATGGATTAATATTTTCTAAAACATGGCATTTCTTAAGTATAATTGAATTTTCTAACCTTTCAGAGAATTTGTCATAAAAATGCTGCCATTTTTGTCGTAGCATTATAAATATAAGGAAAACGGAGTCACGACAATAAATTAGAAATGACTACCTTAAAAGCCTTTAAAAATTGCCTTTAGCACAACTGTTTGTTTTTTTAGTTTTACCTTGAAACACATTCTTGCAATTTTCGGATTGATTGCACAACCACTTTTAATATGTATTCTTATAAATTAATGTTAAACTTTGAAATTTATGCATTAATTTTACACAAGTTTAAAACAATTGTGGAATTTGCAAACAATCTTACAGATTTGTTTTATAGATGATCATAAGTGTTAGCATGTAATTTTAGTGATAGTCTTTGCTTTTCTTTTCACAAGATATGACGTGAATTCCATAGTTATCAATACTTTTCTTTGCATATTCTAATTTAAAAACTCTATAGAAATACTTTTAAAAATAAAAAAGCAAAAATTATTACTAGAAGACTTTACAATATGCATATGAATTTAAGATAACTTTGAAGGATATTTACTTTTGTTGTGTTTCTATTCCTGTAGATGTAATAGCGAGTTGTATAAAAGTAGGAATTTCATTATTTTTCCAAATAGATGTCTACGTTCAAAAATATTTATAAATGATATATAGCTTGAAAGTAGGGCAATTTATATTATTTATTGTTTGCATAATAATAGAGATCGCCCATGTTTAGCATTAGGTCTGATTTCTTTTGCCAATTTTCTTTTTCAATAGCAGTTTCAGTTTCTTTACAAGGTATGTTAATTTTTATTTTTCTATGTATTACTTTTTCCTTCAGCATTATCGCGTTCAAATACTTTAAAGAAAGTCAGGAATACAATAATAAGGGAAAATATATTTTCAAATTTTTGATTAATATTTCAACGGTTTCATTATTTAACTTTAAATAGGGAAAACACAACATATATAACAGTTCTGAAATAGGTTAATAAAATATGGGCCCTAAACAACGATTTATGTATTAATCAAAGAGCAGCTCCCACCAAATCCAAAAATTTCAGTACAGTGTACAAAATATTATTTAGCTTGTTTATTATGAATGGGCAACATCAAAAACGCAATGTTTGAACCTTAAGAAATAGGTAATTTTAACGCGTATGTTCAATGCTTCGATTTTTACGTTTATTAAAGAATCTCACCAATTAACGAAACCCGTAACATGCCGTAAGATTTGTTAAATGCCTTTTAACATGTTTATTATTAAGATAATGATGTTCTTATCCTGACACAGTTTCATAGGAAGAAGGCTTAAGAACATCCACGAATTTGCATGTAACGCTTGTTACACTTCCAAAATTGCGCAACCCACAAGCACAGGCCCCACTCGCTGTTTCTCCAAGGAATTCCCAATTTACATTACGTCCTCCAGACCACGTATTTCCAGAGCAGCATAAAATTCATTATCGTTCATTTGCATGCTGTTGCTGCAGAGGCCCCTTCCCCTCAAAAGGCCCAAGGACCACCCCATAAAGGGAAAGCAGACGCCATAGCTTAACAAACCCTCCTTGGGTTGAGCAGAATAATCGATAGCTCTAGGAGCCTGACTGTATCGATTGCCCTTTGCTCCGCATCACGGCTGGGCCCCACCCCCTTCAGCCCGTAGCGTGACATGGACTTATTACAGGTTCGGGACCAGCTCAGGGCCCCATTCGTCGATATTCGGGGACGAGTGCTTGGCCTCCGGGCAGTAGTGTTGTTTTCGGTAATGGCCCTTATTGAGCGAATCGATTCGATTGTTTTCGAGTTTTTGAACAGGAAGGGTGGGATTTCCAGAATGTACCAATCTGCTGTTCAAGTAAGCTAACGATGTGGATGGGGGAAAAAACGATCTGTAATTGTTGCAGAAAGATTAAAATTGATAGAGAATGTGTTTTTTGTCCATGGCAAAGAATATATCGGAGAGTAATTAACGAAGATCAAAAACTAATGAGGATGCTTCATAGTCAGAGACATTTCAAGTTGGTAATACGGGAAAAGCTACGCGTTGTCTTTTAAAAAATCCTGAATATGTATTTAAAACTTATTTACTTGAATACAATGTGGTTTCCAACACAGTCAAATTCGCCTTGTAAATAAACTCCATATTTAAAATGAAAGTCAGTTCGATCTAGGAGCGTTTTTTATATCTTAAAGGACATAGAAGCACGATTTACGTTATTTATCGGTATCTACATTTCCTATTAAGCAATACCTTTGAGGTTCTATCAAACTGAATTTTCAATGTCTGCAGTAGGATTTGATGACGAAAGATTTGTTAGTAAAACAGTTTTTAAATATTAGTTATTCACCTTTCTTCTTTATGACTATTATTCTAACCAACCCCCTTGTCAATTCATCTTATTTTTGATTGAATTATCTTTCTGTTGGCGGATAGCGTTATGTTATTATTCCAAGAAAAGGGATGGTATGATTAATCGAACCTCAGAAATACACTTTTTTAAAAAGCTTCCGCGGCTATGGCCAACGGTATTTACAATTGCTCAAATAATAAAAAAAAAATTCATAATTTTCGAAATAAATACCTTTTGGCGGAAATAAATGTTGTATATAATAAATAAATCTTCATGCTGCGAAATAAATCATAATTGAACTAAAAAAATGGATTATTTCCTGCTTTTTAAACTTGAAATTAAACATATTAAAAATAAATAAACATTAGATATTTAAGTACATGTCAAAGTTTCTGCATAGATTATACAAATAACGGTATCACTGTTCCTGGTGTATAGTTGCTTCTTTTAAATTTTGATATCAGAAAAGAAGAAAGGAAGAAAATGAGGAACATTTGAATTTATCAAAATCGACATAAGAGTAATAACCGTATTGAGGCACAAGAATTTCAGATCCGAATATTTATCAATAGCGAATATAAAATTTGTCAAAACCGTTTAGTTTTATTTCCTGGAAAATGCTAAAAAGGAATATTTTGAGAAGAAAATATCTAAATATCCCTTTAGTTTGCTATTATGATAAATACGTTTGCTCTAATATTTATCAATGTAATTTTCGAATTAATATGTTGAAGCACATACATAATATTAATCATAGTAAACTGTATTTTTTCGTCCTTATAAACGCGTTTTAAAAATCTAAAAACATTAAAAAAATTATAAATCATCGAAGAGAAATTCATCGTTTCTCTTACTGTAATTCATGTTGCATTACTGAATCGATGCATCATTTGAAAATCAAACAATGATTGAAAAATAATACAAAAAGCGTTCTATCATAAGGCAATTAGAAACATATAAAATATTATGACCAGTAAAACCAATTGTTTCAGATATTTTTTTATTCTCTTATTATAATTATCTCATCCCTTTTAAATTTGAAAAATAGGGAAAGTATTTAACTTGTTTGTGAAAGGACAAAAACATTTATACCGTTACAAAGCTATAAAGTCGTTTCCCTTTGATGCTAATCTTGGCGACAAATTAGGAGACCTTGGTGACAAATTTGGCGACTTGGTGGCAAAATTTTCGACTTTGGCGACAAAGGGAATTTTCTATAAGGACCTCAAATTTCAACCTATTTCTACTGGTTTCATGAACTTTCTAGAGATTACGTCACTTCCTACGTAATGAAGTCGCTTCCTGTTGAAAAGTATAAAGGCAAGCTCTCAAGCCAAGAGTAGGGAGTTGGCTTTTGATCAGCAAGCAAGCTGGTAATCTGGTAAGAAACCTTTGAGCACTGTGTTGCGATTTATTGGTAATCTCTGTTGTGAATTTTTACTCGTGCTGTGTTAATACTTGTGTTACGTTTCTTTGCTTGGAATATTTGTAAAATATAGAGCTGTATTTTTTTTAATCCTGCTTATTGGACTGCATTCGCGTACACTCACAAGACAATTTCGTTACAATACTTATTCATTTGAGCTTCATGGAATAAAACGTATCGATTAATGTTGATGAACAACAGAAAAATGGGCAAGTGTTAATTAAAAAATTGCATATTGCAAATATGCAATTTTTTCCGCATGAGTAACGCATTGTGTGAGGTGTTCCTTTAAGTCTTCAATCAATAAGAATCCCCAAACCTCTGATGAGATCAAAAGATTAGCCATGACGATATCAGATTATTAAATTTGTTTTTTAAGCGGTTCTTGTTTAAAAATTTCTTAACCCTTATATGCCCAGTGTTGTCTTTAAGCAAAATGCCCAATTTTGTCTTCTAAAATCTTGAAAATAAGACGAAGCTCTATTAATATAGACAATAGATATTGAAAATTTTATTAAATCAGTTTACAACATACAGATGGCAGTCAGAGTGCTAATAAGAAAATAAAAATAAATTGACGTTTTTCACTTGAGACTGTGTCTGTTTTGCTTTTTTTGTTTGCTTGAGAATACTATATTTTATTTTACAATGTATCCGTGTTATTAGTTATTAAAATTCATCTGTAATTACTGATATAAAATTTTATCGTGGAATTTTTTTCTGAAATAAAACACAGTATTGTCAGTTGGTAACAAACAGTTTTTTAGCCATAAA
>BGPR01001679.1:65599-92611 GCA_013235015.1 Araneus ventricosus | reverse complement strand
TCTAGACGTCATAAGCTTTCATATGAAATAAAAATTGTCAAAATTTGCCTCGTGATTGAGGCTGGCGGACTTGGTGAAGAATTTTTTACCAGATTATTTTAAATATATAGATGCATATTTCTATATGAAATTTTCCTGATTTAAGTTTATAAAACAGGTGTTTCTAAAAAAATTTCAAAATATATTAAGAAGAAAAATAATATAATCCAAAGTTTAGTGTTTAAATTTCACATAAACCAAACTCTTTAAAAGGGAACTTGAATAGTTTAATATTTTCATAACATAAAATTAACATATTAGGAAGTTTAAGTAAAGCATCTATTTCTTTTAATACATTTCGAAACTTTTCATGCCGTTTAAACTTTATTTTATACGAAATACTTCAAACGAATATTTGTATTTCATGTACGAAATGTTTTATACTTCATATAAACATTACTTGAGAAAGTAACATAATTTTGAATATAAGATTAGATGGTTAGAGAATTAGCCAAATTAATTTACCAAAAAATATCTTTAAAGAAATTTCTGTATTCCGAAATAAAAGTGAAAAATATTTCTTTTAGCTAATATGGGTGGTAAAAATAGTTTTAACCCACATGATGCAAACTCTTTTCCATAACAAAGTCAATTCAAAAATAACATTCCGAATAAAACGAATTGGTACCATTTACCGTACAGTAATTTTCTGTAAACGATTCTTCCGATTTGTTCGTTTCTTTCCTCCAGTTCCACAGAACTGCCTCGACCAAAGGCGCTGTTCGCTTTTATGGGAGAAATAAAATCATAAAAATATCAAGGACTCGATATTTAACTTTGAAAAGAGCCTATTCATTTTCATCACTGGAGCATTGATGTCATAGTTATAGCTCATCTCTTCCTTAAAGTCGGGCCGATCAATTTTTAGGGACGGAACTTCTACCATCATCACCTCTTTTACTGTCTCCAAGATGTCGGACTATCCATTACAGTTGAAAGATTGTCAAATAGCCCATTGTTTAAGATGGAGTTTATTTCTTCCAGTTTAAATTTAGTTCTATGGGGGTCGGATAATGTTTATTTTTGCTATATTTAAAGATGAAATGGAGGAATATCGTTTGTCTCCTGTGTTTGCAAAAATATCTTCTTTCAACAGAATCCGTAGACGAATAAATATAATGAAAGTGAGTAAACAAACATAACAGCAACAATTTAAGAGTCAAATATAAGGCCATCACGTTCATAAAGGTGTTTATTTTTTCTGCGTTTAAAAAGGAAACTGACAAGCACATTCTGTATTAAATTGCATATAACTCTTTCGTCTGAACCTGAGTAAGGATACATATATTGAAGGTAAGCAAACTTACATTAAGACAGTATTAAAAAAATTAAAGTCAAATATAAGGTCATCACATTTATAGGGATCTGTATTTTTTTTAAGGATATGGAATAATAGAGCTAACAGCTTCCTGTGTTTGTAAAATTATCTCTTCTGAATCCGGAAAACGATATGTATATTTAAACTGAGTAAAATAACATTCTGGAGAGTTTGGAAAATATTTAAAAGTCAATGGCAAAGTAGAATCAAAAATTTTTTTCTGTTAAAAATCTGTATTTCTTTAGGATCTGATCATAGGGATTTATATTTACATAAGTTTACTGAAATAATTTATGATATAATAGTTAAACAGCAAATTAGCAAATAAAATGAATTTAAATTTAGCATTAAAAGAAGTTGTAGCTAATCAAAAAATTAAAATAGTGAAGAAATCTCTCTAAATCATTTTAATTCCACTGTCCAGTAAAAATTAAGAATCACCTGTTAATTTTTAAATTCATATTTATAGAACTTCTTCAAAGTTTAATTGATTTTTTTAGCAATGTTACTTCCCTTTTAAAAAGTTTTAATTAATTTAATTCAATTTTTTAAAAGTGATTTAATCCGATAAAATGAATGCAAGTTTTGGTGACTTAATCATAAAAAATGTTAGTCAGCTTAATTTGATAAGCTGGCAAACTTAAGTCAATTTATATACAATAATCTTCTCAAATACGCATTAAATTGTGCAGGACAGCAAACGAGCTGACACTCACAGTTTCAAGTTTATACGAGGATGCTAAAATTAATCGTAGAGTCATGCTGAACCAGCCTTCAACACGTGAAAGATACTTGGAATGACAAAAAATGATATATTAAGTAACTTTAATAAAAGAAATTTTCATTGATGCTTTGTGTTATGCAAAATGTCTATGAAAAAAAATTTACACATTGCAAGAATATATTTCTTTTGATGCTAGAACCTATTTCATTGTAATTACCCCTTTTTACTTTCTCGTATACGAAGTATACAAAGAGAAAGTATTGTAATCGTCAAAAAATTCGAACTCGAGATTTTGACGAATCTCCACGTTTTAGACATTCCTGAGTCCGAAAAACACAATTTGGGAATTATGTCTGTCTGTGTGTGTGTCTGTGAACATGATAACTCGAAAACTATTAGAGCTACGGGGATGAAATTTGGTATGTGGTTTTTAAACATAATTTGTAGGTTTCTATCAAATTTTGGACAAAATCCGTCAACGGGAAGTCTGTCTGTCTGTATGTTCGAGGTCATGCGAACGCTATAACTCAAAAACTTGAAACGCCAGATGGATAAAATTTTATACACAGTTTTATCGTCATGAATGTAGGTCCGTATAAAATTTTGGGCCAAATCCGTCAAAGGGTTGACGGTCTGTCGGTCTGTATAATCGCATACATGTTCAGTTTTGAAACTAACTCCCTGCGCATGCCTACTGGTGGCAATGCCTGTGCAAAGAGCTCCGAAACTTGGCAGTTTGCCAAAAACCAATTCTAGAGTGATTTTGTAAGGAAGCAAACATTTAGGGAGTCTCGACAGGTCCTGTTGCGCAAAAGAATGAGCAGAGGAATTGAATTTATTTTGATCCTTCAAACCACGCATGGTTCCAACTTTGGTTTATTTGCGACGGAAGTTTATTTGACGTCTTTTATTATTCTAGTTTTCTCTACATGTGTTAGGAGTATACGAGAAAGTTTAGGGGAGACCACTCCCGCTGGTTTAATTGGCTATACTTTCTAGTATAAACGCTTTTCTGTCATAATGTTTGAAATTTTAATCCTTTTTTATTGAAATCTCGTGACATATTTTATTCGTTTTGGATGAGATTTTATTCTTCGTCTACATTTTAATGTTTCGATTTTGCGTATTTTATTGAAATCTCGCAATTTTTTATATATAAGTGTGTTTGTTTTCATTAAACTTTTTGCATCCCAGCCAAAAGCAGCTTTTGTGCAAGAAAACTTAAACCAAGCAAACTGGAATTCAAAATTTCAGAAAAAAATTCATTATGGGGTGACATAAAGGAATATGTCCTGTGTGAAGATAATTTAATTCAAAATATTTTTATTTATATTTCAGTTACGTGCTTGAATTAAACTACAAAACTGATACGGACAAAATACAAGGAATAAAATCTACAACCTAGGGCTGCTTAAAAAAGTTTTCTTCAAAATTTCTCTAAGTTATTTCGGAAAGATTTATTTCTAAAAATTGTATCTTTGAGGGATTGTTATAAAAAAATTGTAATAGATTTGCTCAAAGAAATTTTCCTCTTCTTATAACTAAAAAGTCAAAGATACTGTGTTTCACAAAAGTATAATAGTATTATTTCCGTATTTTTTAAGGAATTATTAAAACCTTTTTGTTATATATATAAGATTTGGTAGTTACATTTGTGACGTATTTTCAAAATAAAACTATCTGGAACAGAAAACTACAATGATACTTGATTTATTGATTATAAGAAAGTTGAACTTATAAGTTTTACGCTTTAAAAAACATGTTATAATGTGTATTACTCAATGTATACAATAGTGAAAGTTTATTGAAGAGTCCAAGAAATAGAGCGAGCTTCTTTTCTGGTGTTAAAATGAATGCTGCGTAACTTTTCTGTCCAATGGACAACATATATCAAGGACGGATGCTAAAATGTGGCAAATGCGTGTCCAAATTAGATTATCTTTCACGAAAGTGAATCGTTATCAACTCAATGCTTTAGATGTGCCCCTATACAGACTGTTGTAAAGCGGAAAAGAGTCATTTCCTTTCGAAACGTGACGCATTTCTCCTGCAGAAATAGAATGTTTGGCCGTTTTCTTACATTATCAATACTAAGGGAATGATAAACTCAAATTTACGGATATTTTTGTAACTTATCACGGTAATTCCTTTCGGAAAGAGTATCTCTATTCGGAAATTACAAAAAATGTACCTAATATACTAATAACGTTTATACTTTTAAACGTGTGAAAATCTCATACTGGGAAAATTTCCCCACTAGTTTGGTACATAGTCCTCAATTGTATGTTGATGAATTTGTAATAAGAAATCAATGTTTCTAAATTATTTTGTGTTTGTTTGCTATAGTTAAGAAGTTATTTCTGAATACAAGATACTTTGATAGAAAGAAATTATTTTTGAAGTTATAGATATAACCACTGTAAAAATATAAATTCAAATACATATCAATTGCTGAGTTATGTCAGTGACTTATAAGGGTGATTATGCGAATTTTTTTTTTTTTTGCTGTTGTTTTTTAACGTACTATGCATAATTGTAATTTATAGAGCTACCTTTTATAATCAATTGCCTATTTTTATTTCGCAAAACGTCTCTTACAGTATAGGCCAAATATGCTAAAAGAGTACAAGGTTTTCTTAAAACAATACTTTTATTTTGCAAAAAAAGATGGCTAAAGATAAATTATCAGATAATGTGAAATTTCTTAATAAATTTGTTTCAATTTATAAATTAATTGGTATAATTGCCTTTTGGCATCATTTGAAAGTCATTTACTCAAAAAATGAAAAAACCATTTTATCAGTGTATGCAAAATTACACGCATACACACAAAACAAACATGGGATATGTAAAATAACTTTTCGCTTTTGCAAGAAAAATAAACTTTAGTTTCAGATTCTTTTTCTTAATTTAATTAAATTTATATCTTCCATCACAAATGATATTTACCCCTTACTAGTGTAGTATTTTGTGCCGTCTAATAAGAAGGCTCCCTTCTTTTTTGGAAATATGTTGTCGTATGGATGCAAGTAAGATCCCATAGAACATTTGAGATGTTAATGGAATGCCGATCATTTTTGTACCAAATGATAACGTTTGTGAATGATTTAATTTTAGATTATACGTGCGAAAATACCACAATTCGATGCGCGAACTGAGCTCGAAATACTCTGGTCAGAGTTTAAAGATACTAGATTTTGTAATCAGTGTGCACATTGTTAAAAAATCAGAGGTAGCATTTAAACGATTAAATTAATTATGAAAATGACTTACTTCTAATAATAACTGAGAAGGATAGAAATTTTTTATACCTCAATTCGGAGAATAAAACTCTGTAGATCAAAGGACATGATTTGCTATCTAGTGTTTTGACCTATAATTATGCTATTTTGCTTTGAATTCATTATTGTATATGTGTTTCTTAATAATTATGCTCGTTTCTTATGCTCAGATTTCCATATCTAAAGGTTTACTCAAAATAAAGAATATCGAGATTTTTGGTTATTTTAAGACAAAAATTGAATGTACGGATGACAAAAACACATTTTGAAGTTCATTCAAGCGAGTTAAAATAGTTGCTGCACAATCATAACGATAGTGCAGTTGGTTCACTTGTTTATTTCCAATTTTAAGTAATAAAAATTAAATTTATAAATCAAATAATGCATGATTTGAAATTAACAATTAGTTAATGTTTGCGCATTTTTTCTCACCACTCTTTTCGTTGCCTACAAAAGACTCTTGCTTTCAATCATGTGACATTTATACTTTTAAAATCGATTAAAGTAATAGTTTAATTAAAGCACAAGAAATTCATAAACATTGACAACATCAATGCTGAACTTCTAACCAACAGTATTTAAAAACTCTTGTGGCTAACTTATTAACAATCATGATCCAGATGGCTCTTCTTTGTTCAACCCAAATAAATTATAACCAGAACATAAGCAGGGGGAAATAGGTGCGTTGTTGAAACTCTGAATTGGATGCAATATATGTGTTTCGTCTTTAACTGCAAATAAGCTTTATTAAAGGTTGTTACTGAGCACCAGGAACCCAAATCGTCCTCTCTTTTTTCCTATCACGATGTTTTTTTTATTTTCTTTTATTTCTGGAGTGCATTTAAACAAAAATGGTTACATACTTTGAAACTATTATTTCTTCTCCGACTTCTTTCATCATAATATTTAAAATTAATGACAGAGATATCGTATTCATTGGAATAAATTTGCATTCAGATTTGTTCAAATGACGTAGTAAAGGTTTGAATTACATCACATTTATTTCTCACACGTGCAATATAGTTATGAAATTACTTAGATCCCAGCTGCTTCCAATTGTAAGAAATGAGTATTTTTCACCTGCGGTAACATGAGAAAAAGTAGCAAATTGGATAACGGTTAGAAACGTTCAAATCATTACCAATGAGAGCTGAAATGCAGAATTTTAACTAAAGTACAACGAAATTGTAAGATAATGACGCAGAAAATATTTAAACTTCTGTGAATAATATATGGCTCTGGACCATTCATATATTGTAAACGCATAAGATACTGACTTATGACATCTTTAGCAATAATTAGTCGATCAATTGACAATATTATTTCCTATAAAGTGTAAAAATAAATATGCAATAAACTTTAATATGTGAATTCTTGTATTAATAATGAAACATTTTCATTATGAAATTTATTTCTTTTTTTAGCTGTTAAGACAAATTTTACAAATTGCTTTTCGAATGCTCCCACGAGACAAATAACAGTATACAAAGGAAAAAGGAAACTTCATACTGTTGATAAATTAATAAAAAAGGCATCTACCTATAATAATTTTTTACAAAATAATTGGATTCTGTCCTCTGTTAAAATTATTCAGATTTTATTTTCTTGAAAATTCTTAATTACAAAGACTTCGTAAATTGCTTAGAAAATTTCTTCAATTCTTCACAATTAGTAGCAGTATAATTAGCAATAATCTTCTCTTAAAAATTTTCCAGCATCGTTTTTGTCCTTCATAGATTCCAAAAAACACGACCATAAATTTTTGGAAGAGCTTCACCTTGCAATTACACGGTATGTTGGTCTTGAAGTGGTCTGTTAATATTCTATTCTGCTTGAAGTTCCATCCAGGAAAGTGCTAGTTAAATTGATGGCGATGAAATATTTCGCTCACTGAAGCAAAAAATTGAAAATTCAATGTTAAGCGCAACAGAAAATTAAAATCGTTTTTCTTGGATCCATAAATTTTTATGGGGATTTCGAAACACTATTTTACTGCTTGTGATAAACGACTTCAAAATTTGGATAAAACTATGCTTTTTATATATTCATGCAAGAATTTGTCGCTGTCGCCATAGTGATTACTGGAACCTCTTCCTTTTCAAACCATGAAACGTCATACATGAGTTGAAGGCAAACAAAATAGAATTTGAATCCAGGAGAATTTCTTTACTACTGCAGCTAAGAAAATTTAAAAGGTTTTCTTTAAAAATATATGAATAACGTCTGCAAAGAGAAGAAAATTATGATGTATCTATTATCGTACAGTTTATAATCAGGAGCATAGTCATATTGTCACTTATTTTCTCCCTTTTGCTTTGAATTTTAGCCTTACTACCTCTTTTTTGTTCATAAACTGTCTCATAAGTTTGGAATTCTTGTCCCAAACACATTTCTGAAAGTAAAATGTTCTTAGCTCAGAAAACTCAAATGGCTCTCATTAAAAATATATGGTTTTCGACGGCCAAAAGGGGTGAGTACAACAAAATTTATAATCAGCCAAAAGGATGTAAGCGCTATAAAAAGGTTTATAATAAGGAATATAGTTGTATTCTCAGTCATTTTTTTTCCTTTTTATTCAAATTTTAGACTTAAATTTCTGTCGTTCGTTTATACCTCGTCTCATAGATTTGGACTTCTCATTTCAAACACATATAAAGCAATACTTTTATTTGAATTCCAGCAATTCTGAAGAAATAAAATATTTGCTTTTTTTTATTATTCTATCTATAACTGTAGAGACAATTTTAATAAAAATTATGAAATATAATAAACGTAAATGTGACCACGAGGAAAGAACATTTCGTAAAGAACAGCTAAATTCGTCTTAAAATTTGTATTAAATACATTACTAAATGAAAAACTTTCTTAGTATTCCAGCAATTATGAAGAAATGCGATTTTTTCTTCATTCTTTTTCTGCCATATTCTTTCTATAAATGTAGAGAAACTTTAAGTAAAAATAATTAAAGAAAGTAAATATTATCGTATGGAAAGAAAATTTCCATTTGCCTTAAAGTTTAAATTATCTTTTTCTTTCTTTTACCTAATTGTATACTCAGAGTGCAAACAAACAAGAATCGCGTGAAACTTTGTTCAGATGAATTTTAATTCAAACAAGGGAAAACCGTCATTAAGCAATTTTACAAAACAAGCAACTCTTTTTACTTTGAAAAAAATTAATCTTAACTTGAATTCATAAGATTCTTATTTGTTTTTTCTCTGAAAATTCATTTAAGTCTACTTGTCCGTTCTAGATAATGTATTTTTGTGGATATCTTAATAAATCCTCATGTACAACAAACTTATCTTAGATCAAAACTGTCTGAGAAAAGATTAAAATATTTCTAAAAAAATTGTTCTAGAAATTTATTTTCGGACAAAAAAATAATAATGCGATGTGAAATTTCAGCGATTAATTAGGAAACAAAAAAATACACAATAATTCTTCCGATTTCTTTTGCATTAATACAGTGTTTTACAAACAATAATCTAATAGTTTATGATATTTTTCAGTTGTACGTATCTGATACATAAATTTCTGTGATCGCACAATCAAACAATAAAGTGATAGTTTAGTTTTGACGGAAAAAAAATAGTTCATAAGTTTAAAGAAACTCCAATTATTATAGCAAGCGTTTTAAATTAACAACATTGGTTATTTCACAAATTAACATAAATTAGTTTTTAAAAAGATACAGAATTTATTTCAAGATAGATAATGAGGTAGAATCGTAAAACAACTTTAAAATAGAGTCTTATATCTATGCAATTTCAGGCAGAAATCAAAAGTCTATTTCTGCCAATTAAATACATTTAGTGCAGTTCTCAAAATCTCCTTGCCAGTAGCAGCGATTGGGAGTCATAGTAGAAGGGATAAGAATTTGAAGACAACTAAAATACTGGGACGTAAAGGGTGTACATAGTAAAATTTAAAAAAAGGTTTGCTACAAAAGGGAAAGTTTGGAATGCTGTGAGCAAGAGAATTAAACTTTAATTTTCAAGAATTAAATTGAAAGACGACAAATCAAATAAAAATTAAATTTTCCGCAAAAAGTGAGGGGGCGACCCTCCCCGACTCACCCCCGTTGATCCTTGCTATTGCTAAGATCGTAACACATAAGCAAAATGTAACAATTTCCTATTTAAAAATGCCTCAGAATTTTCATAGTTATTAATGCAACTTCATTAAATTCAATGTAACAATGTAAAATAAATATGCGAAATTGCAACACATGTACTGTAAGATGCGTTTAATTAAACATTTCATTGTAAAAGAATCAAGAAATAATTTTGTCTTTAATCATTTCTATATACAGCGATAGATAGAAAGCCTCTGCCCATTATGCAACAGAACCCCGCTAATCCGAAATAATTGGGACCGGCGCCTGTTCGGATTACCCGAAATTCCGATAAAAAAAGAAAAGAAAAAGATGTGTGCTAAAAATATGTAAGTTATAAGTACTCAGTCCTACTATCTCTTGAATTCTTTTATTCAAAAGCTATAGAAAGACAATATGTCTTCCCTTTTCATTAGAATAATGAATGTGCTCCTGTATGAAGTGACTTTCCTTATCTTACGGCTAATTGCATTAGTTTCTTCAATCTGTACAAAATTATGCATGCTGAAAAAGTACTTTTTTATTTTTAATATGTATATTTAAATCTTTTCAGGTAATATTTTCAATTACAAATAATTTTCGAAAATAAAATCGGTTCGGATTAACCGGAATTTCGGATTAGCGGGGTTCTACCGTACTTATGCTGTTACCATATTATGACGTACTGCAATTTGGAGTTATTAATTTCCAAGCAAAAACATCAAACTTGATTGTAATTAATATATTATAATATAATAGGGGTCCTGAAGGGAAGTAAACCACTACTTCCAGTTAAATGCAGCTCTCACGCTACTCCGGTTTGAAAGTTTTTTATATTATTATTATCATAATTTATAAGATTAGTGAGTTAATTAATTTAGAAATTGTTAGTGAATTTACAAAAACGTTACTTTTGATAAATTTGGCAGAGAAAATCTTGGTCTTAGGCTTTTCTTATGTTTAAATCCAACGAATAAATTTCTGAAGAAGTTTAATATTGAATGATGCTCTTTTAAGTGGTTTCAGACATACAGAAATAAGAAAGTTTCTTTAAAGCAGTAACAAACTTCGCTTCTTGGACACACAGACAGTTTGAATTCCCTCCCGGTGGTGCGTTTATCCAATTAATCGGATCCTAAAATAAAGTAATTAGAAAAGAATAAATTATTGGATAATTCATCTTTTGTCTGTATCTAGTCAGAGTACTATTGTACATAAATTTTCATTTGATAATTAAATATAATACTTAAGTTTCAAATGGCTTTAATACTTAAGTTTCAATTCTTTGGCATGCATTCCATTTTAATATTCGTTTGAGGAATTATGGTTACAACCAAGAGCGTTTTGACTTCAAATTGAATTAAAGTGCTCATCATGTAATAAATGTTTCTAATAGTATCATAAATATTGCAAATGAAGTATAATCATCTGGTGAAAGAACTACCGCAATTTCTATACATGCTGCCTCTCTCCTATACATTCCGTCAGTTCTATACAGTGTCTATGATTGAATTAAAGTGCTCATCATGTAATAAATGTTTCTAATAGTATCATAAATATTGCAAATGAAGTATAATCATCTGGTGAAAGAACTACCGCAATTTCTATACATGCTGCCTCTCTCCTATACATTCCGTCAGTTCTATACAGAGTCTCTGACATACTCTCGGTTTCGTAACTTTAGAAATCTCGAAATTTCATGAAAAGCATATTTTCTATAAAACATGTCTAAATATGTTATTTCATATAATGCACTGAAAAGTTGATGTAGGCTGCAACGATAAGGAAGATTCAAGATTAAACGCAACAACTTGAAACAAATTCAAAGTAAATGCAACACGGAAGCAAATTTTTGCAACATGAGATACATTCTCTTCTACCGAGAATTACCTGCTTTCTCACTGTCAGTTAGCCACATTTTGATTCTATGAATAGAAGGAACTGTATCTTAATATGGAAGCTCAGATGGAACTCCAAATGCATACTGGGAAACTCGTTCTTTCCATAAAAGACGTATGCAGCAAATACGCGTATTTCGTCAATAACAGACTCCATTTTTGCTAATCACGACTAAATTTCAATACCCAAGTAAATGGTAATGTCTTGTTTCCTATAGGAAAATAATTCCATTTTCTACTTCCATGCTGCAATATGCTGTCTTCGGGACAAAAAAGTTATCCATTTCTGTTCTGCATCCTAAAATTGAGACAAAAATTGAGCAACATAATTCTGACCTATGAAATTAATAAAAAAGTCATCGTTTATTTTTAAACCTATGATAAATACCACGATTGGATAAATCATCTGGTAAAATTGTTGATTCACATGAAATATAACTCATAAACAATGGATTATAGTCTTAAATACACTTTTACTTTACACTTTACTTTTACACTCACTTTACTTTTCTACAATATTTAAAGCATATTATTTGTTCTGTCTTTACGGTTTAAAATTAAATACTTTTGATATTTCTCTTCTGTTACTTTGTCTACTGAGAATATTATAAGCCGCTTCTAATTCAACGTTATATGTTCTTTTATAAAAATGAAAGGAATTAAAACTTATGCTGATGACTTACGAAAGAAAGCTTTAGAAATATGGGAATTAGACGATGAATGAAACTATTATTTCTTGTATGGTATTAAAATGAAACTGGAAAACCCATTTGTAGAGGATTAAAATGCTTCAATATTCCGTTTTGTATCATTTAAAAGCGATGCAAATCAATTTTGTCAAAGAACAGAAGTAGGAAGAGACCCTTAATATTTTTGAAATTTACAATAAATCCTGTAGCGGTCGATAAATGTTAAAAATGAAACTAAGTAAAATGTGGAGATATATATTTATTTGTTTGAAAATTATGCAGCTCATATAAGTAAATATTTTAATTATAAGTTGAAACAACGTTCTTCGTTGGAGAAAATTTCCACTGATTAATTTTGTTTCTGTGTCGGAAAATATTAAAAATTTAAAATTCAAAATTTCTGGAAAATGACCGTATTTAAAAATTACAGCTAGTATTCTCTAATTTCCGGAAATTACTTGACTTTTTAAAAAATAATATTGCTTTAATTGAATAAACTCTTCTTCCCAAACAACATTTTGCCTCTAGCATGATATGAAGGCTTTTAATTGGTATATTTAAAAATGATCATCCTTTAAATCTTAAATTTGGTTGGGAAAATTTAACAAATTACATTTTAGAGTATTCTTTCATCTTATTTCTCTTCAAATGCTTTATCGAATAATTCTTTTTTGATATACGAACGATGCAAAATAGAATCTGCAGCAATTTTATATTTAGCCAATAACATGGAGTTAAGTTCAAACTTTTTTCTTGCATGATGAAAACTTATTATTAAAGATCCTTTGAAAAGATTCTTTACCTTGGAAACCTTTCTAAGGATACATTATTGTCACCACATATTTCTAGTTTTAATTACTTGAGTATATTTTTTTAGAAATGCGTTGCTGAAATGCATACATTTTTTAATCACGTAGAGAAGCAACTAAATTTGTTTCAAACGTGTCTAAATGAATTTTATTATGTGTTCAGTTATTTACTTCAAGCTTTGTTGTTTTCTAATGAATGTTTAAAATCGCAGCGTATGTGAACACCTATACATTGCGTCTTTTTTTCTGCCTTATTTTTATCATTTTAAGCCGATTTATGATTTCTATTTCGCACTGTGATGGATTTTTTTTTCTTGGAAAGAACCTAAATATTTTTTAAAAAAAATAAAGATCAAAACAATATCAGATATTATCCGAAAATCCAATATAATGGCATAAGTTTGCGTATTTAGGTTGTATGAATGTTGTCAGATCGAATTAAAATTATTACAATTCTTTAAGTGAATTCTTTAAAATTTAACGAATGAAATAAAAATTCTTTTGTTTCAAAAGAGAAGAAACTATTTCTCAAGTTCATTAATGTCCCAGGTGATGGAACTTTTCGAAGTCTTGTATCATCGAACAGACTTGTAAAAAATCCATCAAAATGTTTTGTATTATTTAAAATGTTTTTGAAGGAGCTATGATGAAATTTTATTTCTAACATTCAAGGAACTTAAAACTCAACAAAAAAGTCTCTTTAACAAAATTAATATCATCTTAGATTGAAAAGGAAAACAAAATCATTTTCATAACTTAATCACATTATCCTGCAATGTTTTTACCAGTTTAAATTTTCCTAATATTAATAAAGTTTTAAATTCCTTAACATAGATGGTTATTAAATAGAAATATTCTGTACAGAAGAAGAAAAAAAAATTCTCTGGTAAATAATCGTTTTTATATGTTAATCTTTGTTATATTTACAATAGTTAAATTACAGATTCACTTTTACTTACTAAATCTATCTATTAATGCAGCATAATAATGCATAATCTATCATATAATGCATTGCGAAAACTATTTAGGTAATACAAACAACTAATAGAACAAAACTTTGTTCATAATCCTTTGAGACTAACAATAAATGTGAGCGCACACTTCGATTTTGGAAAAAAGCTTTCCTAAAGAAAGGAGTATAAACCATAAAAAATGATGATTAAATTATAACGTGGGTAAAATGTTTCTAAAGCGTGTACTATTCATATGAAACTATGAAACGCTGCCATGTGCAAATATTTTCATTACATATACATTGTTGAAAATTCCAAATGATATTTTCATGCCCTGAAAATTGTAATGTCCAGATGGTAATTTCACCATATGAAAAGGCTATTTTAGATGTGTGTATGCGTGTTTAGGAACTCTTACACAATCGTTGAAATATAGTAAAGAATTTTGCTTTCATGCTTTATTTTTTAAAAGAATGAATCTCAAATGGATATTAAAATGTATTATTATTGAGATCTATTGAGATATACGCTATTTAATTCTTCTTTATTTTTATATATGTATTGATATGTAATTTGTTATACAAATCATAAACGATTCTTAATTTACGGCCGAACTTAAAAGTAATAAAAGCAGTACTAAAGTATGAAAAGAAATGGCTTTCAGCCAAGATTAAACGATAAATTTCTGAAGTTCAGACAACAGACTCAATGGTACATAAATGCTATATCTTATAACTGTCTAAATACTCCTTTTTTTTATTCGCCTACTTCATGATTAATAATATTTTGTATATACAGGGTGTCCAACAAAGGACTCCCTCATTTTAAAATTAAATAACTCGGCAACGGAGATCGATAGAAGAACGAAACCAGTGATATGCTTAGTCTGAAAGCCGTAAAAATCTGATACAAAAGTTTCAAAATTAGTTATAAATGTCGCCGACAGGTGGCACTGTACGTTGTAATCACAGTTCAGATTTCGAGAAGAAAGCTATAAACTGTCATTTGCAAGTAATCGTTGCAATCGCATCACAATCGATTCAAATTAGGCATTTTTCGTGCTTGCCAAGGACAGTTTATAGATTTCTTATCGGATTCTGAATAGCTATTACAACCTGCAGCGCCACCTGTCGGCAACATTTATAACTAATTTTGAAACTTTTGTATCAGATTTTTACGGCTTTCAGACTAAGCGTATCACTGGTTTCGTTCTTCTATCGATCTCCGTTGCCTAGTTATTTAATTTTAAAATGAGGGAGTCCTTTGTTGGACACCCTGTATTTTTGAAATATAAATTTTCAGTTGAATAAAGAAGCGCAATGAAATTCCACCAATTATTAGAAATATTTTCTCAGCTATGAAATAATAACCGTACCCCTAATGGTATTGCACTGGCAGCAACTTCTGAAATCTCTGCATGTGAGCTTTCCTTAACTATTTCTGAGAGTCGCAAATTCTATGAAAAGAGCAAACCAAAATATTTATCTAAATTACTTATAAAAAGTTATTTTTTATTATTTGAACGTCATCATTTTCAGATAAATATAACATTTAAATAAAGGTTTTCATTCATTTATTCTTCAGATACAAATAAAATTAATGCGTCTTATAAAGCCATTATATCATGTTATTTTCCGTTTATTTTACTTTTATTAAAACTTATACAAGGATGTCTCCTTGGTTTTATAAATCCAAATTGTGAAGTAAACATCGTTCATAAATTGTGTTTAACCATCTGAAAGCATGCTTGTAAAATGCATTGCACAATTTTTATCCGCAGATAAATCCAAGGTATTAATCTAATTTTCCAATCTCAACTCCTTCTTCCAGAAAATTTTCCTGACCTTGAGGTTGCAGAGCAAAAAACAACTCATTCCCGCCATATCCTCTGCTCATCCATTTGTTAATTACGGTATCCCGCCGTATGAACTTCTTGAATATTGTCATCCAATGTGCATCATTCATTTTTAGTGATGCCTGCGCACTTTTAATGAATGTTTTTGTATCTCATGCTTTTCGAAGTAGCTCTTACATTTTTATCTCATTAATAATAATTTTGTAAACTTTACAGCAGTGTCATTTTTCCAATTATATCCATGTTTTTACACTATTTTTTTATATTTAAACTGTTGATTGTAGAGACAGAGATGTTTGTAAAACTATCAGTGTTCATTTTAGCAATAAATTGGATCCATACTAGCCGACACTGATTTTTTGAACTCGTATACTACTTCTAAGATAAACTCCCATACCGCAGATTCCAGACTAAATGCGAAATAATTAAAAATAATTTCCCTTCGCCGTCTGTACATTCTCATGTTATTTACTGTATCCCGCATTACTTCCTCTTCGTGTATTGTGTCTTACTGTGTAATTTTCACCATTTTAATGGCGCAGCATAGTCGAAACTGGCTCCTGCGCCAGGAAATCCAAGCCAAATTCATGTTCTTTAATGTAATCACTGTGCATCCACCAAAATACTTTGCTATATTTCAGACCATTGAAAGTATCTTTGTTTGATTTCCACACTCTCTTTCCACCGATTACATCCATATTGTCAAATCAAATTTTAGTCCGAACTAATTTCCTAAATTCCAAGCCTTCAGATAGTAAAATCTTAATCGAGACTCTATATAGTGTTCGAATTACATTTCATAATAAATTTCAGACATTCAAAGCATTTTAAGTTTCCCAAAACCTACTAAAGAACCCCCTCTCCTCATGATTGCAAAATCAATATAGAACATAAAACAAAATTCCTTTTTATCTCGTCTTCAATACATCCTTGATGCAGTATTTCGAACATTACGCATTCCTCGCATCATTTAATAGATATCATTTCGAACTTCATGTCTTTGAAGGCATACCAGTGTACACCACTCACGTTATTTAATGAAGTCAATGCTATATACCCTTTATGTGATGCATATGTACCCAATACCATACTGTTACAAAGCTATAAAGTCGTTTCCCTGAGATGCTCATCTTGGCGACAAACGTGGCGACCTTGGCGACAAATTTGGCGACTTGGCGGCAAAGTTAAAGACTTTGGCGACAAAGGGAATTTTCTAGAAGGACCTCGAACTTTCAACATATTTCTACTGGTTTCATGAACTTTCTAGAGATTACGTCACTTCCTACGTAATGAAGTCACTTCCTGTTGAAAGGTATAAAGGCGAACTCTCAAGTCATGAGTAGGGAGTTGGAATTTGATCAGCAAGCAAGCTGGTGAGCTAACAAGAAACCTTTGAGCGCTGTATTGAGATTTATTGGTAGTCTCTGTTGTGAATTTTTACTAGTGATGTGTTAATACTTGTGCTACGTTTCTTTGCTTGGAATATTTGTAAAATGAAGAGCTTTATTTTTTTAAATCCTGCTTATTGGATTGCATTCACGTACACCCACAAGACTATTTCGTTACAATACGTAATTTAGAACCTATAATCGCTTATTAAATGCATACCATTTTTTCAATCCTCGAGTCTTTGACCCCTTCACAGTGTAGTTTTTTGGATTATCTAATTACACGACCCCCCCTTTCTCTGTTTTGGGAATGCGTTGTCATATTGATTCAACTGCATTTCCATAGAACACTTGAGATGTTAATAAATTACCCGTCATTTTTGAGTAGACTTATAACATCCTTGAATGACGTAATTTTCGCTTATGAATGCACGAGTGGAGCTCGGGCAAACTAAACATCAACGGACATTTCTCATGTTATATAATATATTCAAATTTATGAGCCTTTTGTTATGTAAGACAAGTCATTGTATTACGTATCACACGTAATTTCGAGCCTATGCAACCCTCGTGATTTACTGAATACCGTTTCAACCCCCATGTCTTTAAATGCGTATCAATGTAGTACATTCCTCACGTTATTTAATGCACTAAACAGTATGTCTCCTATGTTATGTAATGCATATCATTGTACCCCATACCATACGTATTTTCAAATTCCATAAAACTCTAACGTTATTTAATGCACTAAACGGTATGTCCCCTATGTTATGTAATGCATATCACTGTACCCCATACCATACTTATTTTCAAATTCCATAAAACTCTTACGTTATTTAATGCAAGCCATTTCACCCGTCTGTCTTTCAATGTGTACCAATGTGCCAGTTCTCTGTTATGTAATATGTATCACTATACCCATGTTATTTAAAATATTTTTCAAACCACTGAAGGAAATTTTGAAAATTTAGCGCACTTCGACTTATCGAATTACACCCATGGTCGCAAGCTAATTTCCGAGTCTCAACTGAACTGCGGCTTCCTGGAAAATCCCCCACGTGCCAAGATTGCAAAATCAATGCAAAATAAAAAAAAGTCATCTTCACCTCAATCCAGGCTGCAATGTCGGATCACTGCAGCCTGGGCTTGGATTTCGCTTTCTACCCACACTTCGATAGCCAAATAATCGATCTGCTCATCGATATATAAAGCTGTGACTGTATCGATGGCGAGATATGGACGTTTCCGTAGAACCTGTCATTCCTGATTACAGATAACGATCCAGCGGAAAAGCGGTCGCTCTCCTGCGGGTGGCTCCGCACTGATAATGAAACCTACGCACTATTTCCTGCCGCTGAAGATGATTCCGTCACACTTAATTAACACCAGTGGAGAGATAATTCTTCCCTGGCTTTGTGAGCGCTGAATGGTTTCACTGAAAAAACGACTTATTTGTTGAACGTATATTTTTGTGATAGCAGAATTTCAGTCCTAATCTGATATGGGGTTAAAAATAGGTAATCGTGTATCGTTTTGCTTTTTTCCCGACAGTTGCTTTCGTACAGTTTGTTGAAACGAAAACTTTTAGAATTTGCTCACACACGTAAAAATAAATAGCGATATTTACAACTTTTAGCCTGGCAGCCTAGAATATTTATATAACTAGAGAATATATATAAATGTGAATATGATAATTTTTCTTTGTTGTGGTTTTGCGATGTCAAATTCCTTAGATTGCAAGCAATGAAGTATTTTTGAAAAGATATTATCTGATTGCAGTATTGTATAACGATAATCTGAAGATTTTAACTGACAGTAGTATCAAAATAATCTAGGATCACATTCAAAAATGCCCAGTCATCCAAGCATTTCATATTATTTCTCTGCGAAATGAATGCGATTATTTTTCTATGTTAACTAGTTTTGCAGTCACAGAACCTTTAGACTGATAAAATGGACATATTTGTAGGTATACTCTCTTGATTGCAACGTTTCAATAGATAGATTAATATAATCTGACATGAGAGTTAAAAATTCAAAAAAAAAATCAATTCATTTGGTGTTTTTACTTCTGAAATAAGTCCAAATACGATAGTTGTTATTTAACTTTATTTTCACTAGCTTTGGAAGCTCAGAATCGTTAGGCTTGTAATTCATCGAAAAAATGGAATGTTTGTTCAAAGTGTAATTTCATTATTTGGTAGTTACGTATTAACGCCACCGAGGCTACAGATTGGCGGTAATGCGCCAACAAAGAGCAATCTTGTTTACAAAAACCGCCAAATTGGCGGCACTTAAAAACCGCCAAATTGGCGTTAATATGTAAGTACAAAAACGCCAAACTGGCGGCACTTAAAAACCGCCAAATTGGCGTTAATACATAAGTACAAAAACCGCCAAATTGGCGTTAATACGTAAGTACCCATTATTTCAGTTGTTGTATCTTCATAATCTAGGAAAGAATTTAGTACTAATTAATTATATATTTATTTGTTTTTTATATTTATGTGTTATTTACTTGTATGTATTAATGTGTATCATGACAAGTAAAATAATTTTTGAAATAAAATTTTTACGTGCATTTAAAATTAAGAATTGTTCCGCCATAATCTTGGCGCTTCTTACCAATGAAAGAGTAAGAAAACTCCACGCACTCGTTTAGTATTTCCTGCCAACTAATCGTTTTTTCTCATCTGTAATCTTCAGATTTATTTCCAAATATCAAATCATCAATGATTTCATTTCAAAATGATCAAAGTAACAAAAACAGTTCTTTTCATGATTTTTATCCTGCACAATATTTCTTTAAAAGCACATTTTCATCTGAAATTTTGCCGTTTCTTCGGGCATAAATTTGAAAGCAAGAAAACACTTCTTCAATCCGGCTGTAAGAGAAATCCAAATAAATATATTTTCAACGACAGATGGATATTGCAGCATAAAAGTGAAGCGAGTGCGTATGATGAAGAAAGAAATGGAAGCAAACAAAACATGTAGAAGCAAGATTTGCTTGTTTTGAAAGCAATGTGCGCAGAACCAATGGATTGCGAAGAGATTGGAAAATAAAGCTCCAATGCTGCAGACACAGAAACTATAAACTAGCCCAGTTTGAAAAAAAATATGTATAATGTATTTTCTCTGCTTACGAAAATATTCTGCTGCCATTCACTTTAAATACAAAAAGAAAATATTAACTCCAAAAACATATTACATAAAACAAAAATCAGATTTCTAAAATATGACGTTCCATTTCCAGAATTCCGGGTAGAAAACTGAAATTTATTATTTTTACATTTAGCTTTTGGAAAGTACAAATTTAATTTCGTATATTCCCTGTGCATAAAACATATACGTCTGCGAATACTTTCGAATGACCCATATTTAGATACAAATTAATTTTTCATATTGGACTCAGGAAAGGTATTCAAAATATAAAGATAAGTCTGAGAAACATTATGCTGCTTCTATTACAGTACAAATATGAATCTCCATGAGAGCCATGTTTATGTAATGCATCATGTTCAACAAAACTATCATTACTATTATATTCTTCTACTATATGGAACGCTGCTACTATTTTATGTAATGCTAGCCGCCTTCGGCAACCAGCTTGTTCGCCGGGAATATAATTCCAACTGCCTTTTTTATGCATAATTTGATGTTCATGGTTTCCTTAACACAGTAATTTTAAACTTTAACTTGCGTGAGACATGTAGCCCGCGTTCATTTCGTAGCCTTGTATTTGTTCTGTTCCTTGTCTACATGAACTTCCCTAATGGAGTCAAGTAACTGCTAGTGTCAGGTAAAATCTAATTGTATGTAATCGTCGCTAACTTTAATTCAACAAATTTCATTTCAACATCAGAATAGAGCGGCACGTTTTACGTCCAGCAGCATGTTAATTGGTTTAAAACATGCTGATAAAAGAATAAAAACATATCAATCATAATCGTTCAGTTTACTGAATTATTTCCTTTTATATTTACTATCTTAATTACTTTCTTTACAGATTTCAAAGAAAAATGGATCAAATAAAAAAAAGAAAGTAAAATCTAATAGGATATTATTTTAGCTTTCAACAATGGAAGAGAAACACGAAAATGAATATTTGTTTAACAATGAAAACTGTTTCAAATGCGTTGCAACAATAAAAAGTATTGTGTTAAATTATAACGTAAATATATTTTAAAATGTATTAAAATTAGAGAATAAATCGTATGTTAACTTAATTGATACCATTGAAAATGTAATTTTTTGCGCTTTCACATGGTGTAAAAATGATTTTTGTGCTGTAATATTTTCGAAAGTTATTAAGGAAAAATAACGAATTTTCGCCTAATGTTTAATTAATTAAAATTTCAAAAAAGGCTCCGAGGTGCACATTCCCACCCTCCAAAGTATATTTGTGCCAAATGTCATCGCTCTAGGTCTAGATGCCTGACCTGTAGAGCGCCAAAACACAGACAGACACACACACATTCTCCTCTATTATTAGTACAGATGTATAAAATACATTATGTATTCTGCTTTGTATGATTTATAAGTAAGGCGAAATTTGTGAACAACTAATGCATTCACATGGACTAAGTGCGCTCTTATTATCCTAACTATTTAACGTTAGAAAAACTTATCCCCGCATGAAATGCATAATCCATATTATTTTAAATCGAATACGGCATTTGTATTTCTCATTGGAAAGGATTAAAAAATGTATGTCTGGTTCCCTGCAATGATAGAGCTATGATATTTTGTAACTTTCTTTTTCTTAACAATATTAATAATTTTTCCCTAGCGTATTAAGGCGATGCGTATGATTCAACTAGCACAAATTATTACTATTTCGTAATTTTACAATTTTCAGATGATATAACGCAACAGTGACATATACTCAATATTTATATCTTAAATATCCTTAAAACTATAATAAAAAGTGGAGTTTTAAAAATTTTACAAAGCTCTGAAAACTTCACGGATATAATCATTAGCATTCCTTAACATGATATCTGACAGACATTTTTTTTTATTTTGAACGCTACATTGGAAACTGTTTTCAATTTAATTTCATATAAAATCATTATAAACCCTCCATGTTTACAGCCATTTAATCAGCAAACGATATATCATTGGCTATTTTAATTAATAATTTTCAAAAAATTGTATTCTTTTATTGATGTAAGCTACTCGAAATGTTTCTGTCAAGTGTCTCATTAATATTACCTGGTCTTTTCTGAAATAAACAGACGATCCATAATATTCAGAAATGGAAAAATTCTGAAAAGTTTTGATTTTCTGCTGAATATTTATTAATCAGATACGTAGCTATATTTTTACATAGAATCGTTACTGCAACTGATATAAAAATCTAATATAAATATTGAAAATCATTTGAATGGAATACTAACGATACATTAGTTAAATTAAATGCCATTAAGAATTTAGATTTCTGAAAATCAAATCACAACCAGCAATTTTCATGCAAACGTTATAAATATAGTTCGTAAATACAATTTAAACATTTACACAAAATATACATTCATTTTTATTTCCGTTAATTGAAAATATCCTTTACTCTATTCGTTTAGCAACAAGTTTGTACATTTTTTTTAGTCCTTGCTTATTATTTTTTCTACAAATGATTATAAATAGATGTTCTTTTAAACCATCATTTTCATTGGTAATAAATAATTTAAAATCAATTTTAAACCATTTAAAATATTTTTCTCTGTGCCAGTTAAAATAAAACGCGAAGGTTAAAAATATGAATACATCTTATACTGACAAAAATATACAGATAATGGCGCATTACGCAAAACATTAAATTCTAAAATTTATAACTTCTAAAATGAAGCATGCATCATTTCTTCTTATTTTAAGTTTAAATACCAAACAAGTAATTCGGAAGAAATTTTAATTCACGATTAAATTTATTTTCTGTTAAATTTTAAAAATTATATTTTATTGAATTTCGAATTTTAATTAACGAGCTAAAAACTTGTAATTTTAAAAATCAAAATCTAGATTAATCTATAAAAGCTTATAAATTTGAAAAAAAATTAAATTTTAATCATAATTTTCGCTTTATTAAACAATTCAAGATATATTTTACTCAAGAATTTTATTTTCTCTGAAATATCGAAATTCTTGAATTCGTGTATATGTTTAGAGTTATATTTCTTTACTATTTCTAATATCATATCTCAATAATAATGTCATAGATATTCTGGTATAATTATGTAAGCATTTCGTTGTAAACTGTTCTAGCATGTTATATTGTTATAACGACATCCTATTATCTGTTATTCTAGTATAAAATCATGTTATAGTTGTTACGACGATAACTTAATTTATAGCTGCTATTACACGATAATATAATTGTCACAACTTCTATAGGTCCATGAAACCTTTAAATCTTTCTTATATGCCAGCTGGTAAGCTTTATGATTTCCGTATTATCTTGTAATATATTTCAATCAATGTTGCTTCTATAATATCAACCGCCTTGTTAGTAGTATATGAGAAACCCCTGTGTATTTTTAACTAAGAGCTTTAATATTTAAGATTATTAATTATTTGATTAAATTAATTATTTTAAACTAAAACAATAAAAGCATTTTTTCAATATTCATACTCCACCATTACACCATTTTAAAACATTCTTGTAATTTCTAAACATCTCCAGTTGTTGCTTCCTGTGCTTTCATCGATGTTTTAGAAGGAAGGGACGAGAGCAGCAGTTACAGGTGATTCATCTTCTGCTGGAGATTTTAAGTCAAATTTATTCCGTGAGTGTGCGAGTATTTCTGATTCAGTTAACTTTATGACTACGTCAGATAAAGTTAACTATATGTAAAATAGAATTTTTTTAATAATTTAAATATATTTATGAGGGAAATTGTAATTTTTTTTCTATAAAAAGTTTTATAAGAATGTAATGGTTAAAAAGGAAGGAATGCAGAAATACTTGCGCGAAAACGGAGTCGAGTTTAATTGTCTTCATTCTTGTTAAAAACCGGATTTTCATCTGAAATACAAGTTACATTCACGAAAAAATACTCGAATATTAAGGATAATTTTTAATTAATGGAGCCAATAACATGAGAAACAGTTGTCTAACAATTTGTTGCAAAATGACCCTGAGCGTGTATTAATGAATCAGAATGGGTTCGTGTGTTGAGGTACGAAATTTCAGCAATTTATAAATCCACAACGAAAAATTAACACAATGCATGATTTTTAAGCATCACGTAGAAATTTTCTGCATCAGTCAAGAAATCTGAACTTCTCATGCCTGTCTAATACAGACAATACGCATATAATAAAGCAATTCACTATTTGTTTTGAAGCTGGAATGAGTCTGTGGCGAAGTTTTTGCGACATAATGAAGTTCTTAAAGCATATAGTAGGTTTCCAATAAGTAATTTAATTAAACACTAACGGCTTCTTTATCAATGACCGACTCCTCCGGGGAGGATGCCACCACGACAAGAGTACATAGGCAAGCGGGTTCTGGCTTCTCCTGGAGGTACAGTAATGCTGGGGGTCGAGTTAATTCCTACTGGTGATAGTACGCACCTCCTTAGGGAGAAGTCGGGCCGTGGCCTGCGATGGAAACTAAGATTCTGGCCTGAGTACTGGAGCTATTGCAGCGATTGTCATTCCGAGTGACAAGGTAGGACGTGGGTAGCTCTGTGAAGATTATCAATGGCATATACCAAAGCACTCCTACATACATAAGAATAAACATACGACTCTACAAGTGATTAAGTCATTTAAAGAAATTGACATTTAACTTTGCAACGGAGTTGGGATTACGACGAATATTTTGCCACGTATGTTTTTAAAGCTTATGGTATGTTTCCAGTAGAACATCTGTCAAAAATAAAACATCTTCCTTATCAGTGATTAACCGCCCGAGAATACTCGTGCATCGAATTATCGAAATTTTAGTCTTATGAACTAAAATTGAATCATTAATTAGCTTTATAATTTGACACAAAAAATATGTAGGAGCCATAAACATCTTAAGTATCCTATGCCTTCTTAGATGAATGAAAGCGACAGCCCCTTTCCAAAAGAGGAGGGGTCATCTTATTAGATAGCAAAGAAAACTATTCAGTTAAGTGGTTAATGTTTCTCTCCTGGGTGTAAAACATAGACAGAGAATTCTGCATCCGATCAAGTCATCTAAAGTAATTTGCAATTCGTTTTGAAACGGGGAGGAGACGGTGACGAACTTTTTGCTATTTAATACGCTCTAAAATTTCGAGCCCCGTTATAACAAACACTCAACGGACCGATCCAGACGTTTGCTATAGCCGAGGGTTCGCTAAATCCGATTTTTTAAATATTGGCTACACAAGATTTCCTATAACACTTAAATGCATTTCTGTGTTGAACAAATTAATTTCACTAAATTGCAATTAGTAATGGATGTAATAAATTAAAATAAGTAGTTGTTAAGAAATTAAACAGTGAAATTAATTTTACATACATTTATTTCTCTAAAGTATGAAAATAAGTAGCAACTTTTCGTTAAACAGATAAAACTAAGGTAGAGAAGTAGACATTTCGGTTCGCTATATCCGAATTACTTGCATTTGAAGATCGTTACAAGCGTTTGAAAACACATCAGTGGGATAGAAGTTCGATTGAGTTCGTTATAACCTAGGGATCTTCATATCCTGCGTTCGTTATACCTGGGTTTGAAAGTAACAGGTTTCCAATAAAGAATCTATTACAAATTGAACATTTCCCTTATTACTGACTAATATTGTATTCCAAAGTACGAAACATGGACATAGGACAAACTCTAGAATTGACCGAGTCACGTAAAACACAAACACCAGTAATATGGAAAATTACTGATACTATTTAGCCAATTGTTTCATACAAGACAACCACTGTCATTCCTACTTTTAAAGTTTACCAAATGATGTGCCTTAAGAGATAAAGTGTGTCAAGATACCCCACTATTCTTTACTTTCTTATTAAATTTTGACTTCAAAAAGCTCAAGTTAGGCTCCTTCGTGAGGCAATTTTCTGGGCATTTGTTTCCTGAGAAAGCTTTTAAAGCCTCTTTCCTGCATTGATATAAAAACGGAAAGCAAAATGGTTTAAAACTAGAAATGGAGAATGCACTTAAATGACACTGGAGAAAAAGAAAATCCACAAGGTAAAAAGAAACACATTCTTTTTTTTCTTTCTTTAACATAAAAAATGGAAAAAGAAGCTTTTAAGAGAACTTCCGCAATGTTGAAATAATAGAGAAAAATTTAGAAATCGGAAGAATATCGGCTTTGTTTATCGTTATATTATTTAACAGAAACTAAAAACCAACACAGTCTCGATTTTTAGTACCATTCTTGTTAGGAGATGACATAAAAATATTCTACACAAAATCCTCTTAAGAAAATAACATTAGTCAAACATTTTAAAAAATAGTATATGACTAATTAATAAACTGAAAGAAAATGGCTTACATTTATAATCTTAGGCCTGAATTCTAAGCAAAACGCTTTCGAAAAAACTATTAAAAGAAAATTATATGACAAACTTTAAGCATTGTATATTAAAGAAAAGACTTAAACATGGAAATAATATAGAATATCTTCATATCTTTAGACGAAGATTTGTAGAAAATTCAGTTTGTATGTTTTAATATAAATTCTCAAAAATCATGGATTGTGATTATTCTATAAAATAGCGCTTCTGCGAAAAATATTATTTGGAAATAATTTAATTAATTTAAAAGTGTATGTTACTTTCTTTAGTCTGTTTATTTTAACTTAAAAAAAGAAAATTTAATTCTTGAATAAGACATGTCTGAAAATATTTCAAACATTAAGAAGTTTTTCTCATTTTTTGTAATTTATGCTGTTTATTGTTTCGTGAATAATTTCTGTGCACTCAGTATATCTAATTTATAATTATCATTCAAAATCAAACAGTACTGATGTTTTATT
>BGPR01001679.1:52442-65446 GCA_013235015.1 Araneus ventricosus | reverse complement strand
TTATAACAAAAATATTACAAATCATACCTAAATTCCTTGTATTTTTATTTGTGTAATTTAATCAAACAGCCCTTCATATGCAATAAAGTGGATTTAGATGTACAAGAAGTTAATTTAGTCCTTAATCTATTTATGTGTCTGTTGATCTCTGATGATATTTTGAATAATTAGTAAAATATACTCCTCATCTGTTTTCAGCAGAGATAATGCAATTATATCTAGGTATTAATGTTTTTGTAATCATAAAACAATTTTAATTATAAACTTTTTGAAATCATAAATTCTTAATACATACTGGCATTTAATAGAAAAATATTGAAATGTTACATACATTTATTTATTTATAAAGATTCATGTAACTTGATTTCCATACCACTGTTTTTTTGTTTTAGTTAGTATAACAAGAGTCAGTGTTAATTAATATACAAAACATTGTCAAAAGAATTTATTTACAGCAACTCTAAATTACTTCGCACGACCAGTGTCTCAAATTCCATTTTTAAAATATCATCTTAATGCAATATTAGTACTTATTTTCCTTCCTCAAAAACATACACATATTAAATATAAAAAACTAATAAAAAGAAACTGAATGCTTATATTGTATAATCCAGTCTTAGTATTCAATCAGAAATTAACTACGAAAAGGAAAATAAATTTTGGATTGGTTCGAATAATTACTTGCCAACTAATGAATAATTAATTACCAATATAAACTGATTGCCAAATCAAGACATCTTTCTTCGAAATAATAACAGACAAGACACAGAAAGACATCAGAAACAAGGACAATGCTCTCCCATCTACTTTTTCTTATACTTGTACAATATGGAGAATTTTGAGATTAGCGTCATAGTATAGTGAAAAGAATGGAGCCCTATTAGCACAAGATGCTGTACAATATTGCTACGATATCCTCACGATATTGTGCGGTATTCAGAATATCGAATAACATCGTGAGGATATAGTACAATATCTTGTGCTAATAGGGAGTATAGACGGTTGTCATTAATTATTGGACCCATCTCAAAAATTAATTTAAAAAACTAATAATATTACAACTACGGGTTTTTTTCATATAGCTAATGGTCGTAAAATATTAGACATCTCCCATTTTTGAGAGCCATTATTTGCGAAACTATTGAAGCGAGAAGAAAATTAAAAGCATGTATTTGTAGGGAAATTTACGTTCTTTAATTTGTTTAATTAACTGTAATTCGAAAACTAAATTTTTGTCGAGATATTCAAGGAAAACTAAACACGAAGAGTACTCGGTAGGCATTCCGTATGGAAATCTCTCGCTGTATCAAATTTAGAAGGCCGTAATTGCACGCCACCTCTCTGAAAATGCACCTTTTTATTTGCTCTCTCATTTAAAAGAAAAAGCGCAGGTTGAAACATTATTAGTTTTTTTATCAATTTTTAAAATGGGTCCAATAATTTATGACAACCCTGTATATTTGGACATCTTCTCGTTGACCAATTTGATCTAATGTTTAGTGTATATCTACAATTTTGGTGTGACGATAGCATGACAGATTTCATTGATGAGATATGGCGTTCACATGCACAGAAGCAGACAGAACAAGAGCTGCAGACCGTGAAGCAGAACTACAAATTTACTGATGAAACAATATGCCAACCATCTCCCACCCAGCTCAGTTGGTTATTAGTTGAGTTATTAGACTCACCTGCTCACGAATGAACACGTAAACATTCCTTTAACAGATTTTGCCGAACATTTGAAGCAGATTTACAAATTAGATGCAAAGTCCACATACCAAATGTTATTTGCCATGTATTGTGCTCGCAGACAGACAAATATAATTCCAAAAATGGCTTTTTCGGACTCAGGAAGGTCTAAAATTTGGGATTAATCCAAATATAGAGAGAGTATTTTTCACGAAAACAATACTTTCATACACGGAAAGTAAAAATATAAAGGATTCCCTTTTCAGATAATTTTTTTCGTCCAACGATATTACTGGGATTTTGTTTAATCATAAAGTAATGTTATTAAATCTATCCTTAATAAACACTTACTAGCTACGTAACCCGGCGTTGCACGGGCTATCTCGAATAATGCGTCATTCCTTGACGGAGAGAAAAAGTGAGGTCATGTGACACATGCCCAACATTCTCTCCTAAATAAATAAGGAGAAAAGAGCGGTTCAATCATTCCGTCCGCGTAAAGGCTTCAAAATATACTTTTAAAAAATCGCAAAAATAATCTTTATTTTGTAAAATTACGATTCCGGAATTATTTTTTGTCTGACTTTAGTACGGAAGGAATGAGATAACGCAGCGTTGATCGGAATCCGTATTTTTTCATATGCCCGCCTCCAGTTTATATGCACATGAAGCAAGATACACTGAGTACATGAAATCTAAAAGTGAAACCTCATAGAAAACAATAGTCTTAGTAAAAACCCTATGTGAGCGATTTAATTTTCCCTGTTTCTTTATATCAATTACCAAAACCCACACAAAACACTTTGACTTGTTGCATTGTTCAGGTTTCCATATTGCAACAATACATTTTTTTATTTCTGTCAGCGTCACTTTTTTATTGTTGTTGTAACAATGTTCTTTAAAGTAAACGACTTCAACAATAAAATAAATTTTGAATTGCGCTGTAACAATGAAAAGTATTGTTATAAAGTATCCGAAACAATGAAAAGTATTGTTGTAAATTAGTTTTTAATTAATATCTTTTCCACTAATTAAAATTTCGATATTTAAATGGCCGAAATGGATTCCTTGAATTATTCCCCATCTTTTGGTACTTTCCGCGCGCTTCTCCGTTCGGCGGTTCGTGAGAAGATAGAAGGACATACATACATACATACATACGTTTGTTTACCTTCGAATTTTAATAGGATAGATATAAGAGGGAAGAAACTGTAATATGAACCACTTTTCTATAAATACGTGACCTACATTCTGCTTCATTTTTCGTAATTTAAATCAAAGACATGTTCGATAAAAAATATAAATTAATTTATCAACAATGTTGTTTTTTACGTTTAACATAAAAATATTATGTTTGCATCATCTGCAATACTTATTTATCTTATACGAAAAATGTACGTTTATCACATTAAGCACAAAATAAAAATAGTTGAAATTGAGTGTTTGAATAATATAATCCATTTCCACTGTCCATTCCGAAACGAAAGAAAAGAGAAAAGAGAATTTCGGATCCCTTTGATATGAATTGATTGAAAAGTAAAATTCTTTTTCTTAGAAACGAAGAAAAATATAGAAAAAGAATACAAGAATAAAATAGAAGGAAACCCAGTTCCATCCAACTGAAATTAATGATGCCATTCCTTCTGAAATGACAGAGAAAATCCTCAATCAGTAGAAGCGAAAGCACCTCCAGATCGATAATCGATTCATCGATTCGTTTAGCCGAACAGGACACGGAATCGATTAGAAAAGTAATGACTATTCCGTAGAAATTATCGAAAAGAAGACGACAAAAGAGATAAATATTTTTATTGATGGCTCCTTTTCCATCAAGGAAGCACTTTTTCCATGAATATTTTATTGGCATTTCGAGCTGATGTTTGGAAACTTTTACGTGAAATAATAATTTTGCATCAAGTTTCGTCTTAACAGAACACATTCTGTTATTACTAGTGTGAAATAAAGTGGTTTTCTTTTCTGCTGATGAATCTTTTTATACGTCATCGTTGTGAATAAAGAATATTCTTAAAATTTATCTTTGAATCCATTTTGCTGCACATTAATGTTTAAATAAACCATATTTCAAAAACTGAAACCGACGAGTTTGTTTATGAAATGTGAAAACCATCCGCTCGTATGGAACCAAATATACATATATATCCGCAGCTCTTTCTAAAATTTCGTAATGCGCTGAATCAACGCAAAATTTGTTTCGAGAAACATGTTAAGATGTGACCTATTTAACTTGCTTTGTTTGATATTTTTGTTCTCCAACGTTACTTAGATTGTATATAAAGTTCAAAATGTTGATGTTTTGGGAAAGTATAATGATGATTTATTATGCTTAGTATTTCATTAATTTTATTTAAATAGGTTATAGTTTTAAAGCAATTCTCAAATTTCATTAATGGATAAACGAATACTACTACATGAGTCTTAGGCAATTTCTCACAGGTTCCGTGTTTCAGTCAATTTATTTAAGGTATCCGACTGTGTTCGGAGACATTTTTTTGAAAAATAACTTATATATATTTTTAATGTTATTTTTCAACTGCATGTGTTTTCAAACTATGAAAATATTGCAAAATCAGGCTTTCAAAATAATATTTTCTTAAAAAAAAAAACTCAAGAAATTTGAAGAAAAATGACTAAAATATTTGCCTTACGCTAACAGCCATAGAGAAAATCATATTCTAAATATACATAAATCCTTGTAGGAGTACATTTTTATGACAGCTATCTGTGTTATGCTCTAAAATATTTCTTGTACTTCAAAATAGTTTTGAGATATAGCTGAACATAATTAATAAACTGGTAATTTTTCATAAAAAATGCTTTTCGTTTATATTTAAGCACTTAAAAATAATACTTGATTTTAAAATTGACCTTAGGTTTTAGAGGAAAACATCAAGCATATTACAGGAAACAATCTCAGAAAATTTCATATCAATACTTGAATAAATTTTGAGAAATCATTGTTACGGTCGACAGTTTTCCTCAAAAATATCATTTCTCAGAAAACACATTTAAAGTTTTCATGCAACATAAAATAATGCTTACAGTTCGGTAATAAAACAGCTGTAACTTCATTTGTAATGCACGTAGAATAAAAAGGGGGACAGTTTTAGAATGCTGATTAAACAGGCTACAAAATTAAGTCATAATTCTTTTTTTGATAATTTCATCAAAAACGAGGATTTTAAACCAGTCGGATACCGTAAAGTCATGAACAATTGGAAAAGAATCATGATTTTGCATTTCGATGGAATCAGTTTATAAACACATGGGAAATATGAAATCTGCCGAGATAACTTAATTTTAGAATCGGTTGTGATCTTGCAGAAACAAAAAAAAACATGTAGTCCTGTTGTAATGTTTTTGGTCACTAGAACTATCTTGTGAAGAAGATAATTTATTAAGTAAAACTATAACACTAAACAAAGACTAACAAACATCATCGAACATTGATAAATCGCTGCAAATAACAACATTTTTAAAAAACTCTGCAAGAAGAAGTTATAGTATTTACAAATCAGTTGCAGCGCTGCTTTAACGGAGAGGCCGGGAAGCTCGCACAGCGGCAAATGATGCAAATCGCCACAATACCGTAAGACAGTGCAAAGTTGGGTGCGAGAAAACATGCTCAGTTGCATTTGCCGAGTGACTGTTACTTCATAAAATTTCACTAAATTTCTGCATTTCTACCTAAAAGATATTTGCCATTATTAAATTTTGTTCATAAAGTAATCTTTATTCCAAAACCATGAAAAGAAGACATAATCCGGTTTGTTATTTTAAGAAAACAGATAATAACATCATAAATTATAGTATACAGTAAGTTATTAAAATATAATTATAGCATACATTAAAATATATGCAAAAAAATCATGCGTACAAGATTAAAATCACCTGCAATCATGCAACAAATATGGAGAAAAGATAAAGTGCATTTTAAGCACGAATAATTGATTTTTGATTTCATTTCTTCCTAATGAAACAGCGTAATATATCCATCGAAATGCAAAAGCATGATTCTTTTCGAATTGTTAATAACTATAATAAATTGACTGAAGCGCGACATTTGTTAGAAATTGCCTAAGAATCATGTAGTGGTATTCGTTTATCCATTAATAAAATTTGAGAATTGCTTTAAAATCATAAATAATAGATAAACTAAACAAAAATTAAAATTATAAAAGAAATAAAAGTATAGATAAGAAACAGCAGATTTAAACATAAACGATGACAATACATCTTTAAGCGTACTAACGCAACAGCCTCAAGTGACTGCATCAACAGAAGTTTAAAACGATTAATATTTAAAATACATAAAAATTAATTTAGAAAGTAAAAAATGTTCAAAAAGGAAGAAATGAATGAGAAATCGAATGGCGAACTTTATCGAAGACCACTCGCCATAAAGATTCCAAATTAGACAAGATTTTCTATCAAGGGTAAGATTATAAATCAAAAGTACACCCTTTGTGGCCTAATAGATTCATAAACTTACCCTTGACAGAAAATCTTGTCTAATTTGGAATCTTTATAGCGAGTGGTCTTCGATAAAGTTTGCCATTCGATTTCTCATTCATTTCTTCCTTTTTGAACACTTTTTACTTTCTAAATTAATTTTTATGTATTTTAAATATTAATCGTTTTAAACTTCTGTTGAGGCTGTTGCGTTAGTACGCTTAAAGATGTATTGTCATCGTTTATGTTTAAATCTGCTGTTTCTTATCTATACTTTTTCTTTCTTAATTTTAATTTTCTTTTAGTATATCTATTATTTGTATCTGTATTATATTAGAAATAGCTGCATATGCGCCTTTTTATATAATAGTAAGAATTTTATTAATGTTTGATTAATTAATTTAATCAATTTTTAAATAATATTTTCATTAAAATTTAGTCAATTTCTAACTTTAAAATCATAACCTATTTAAATGTCATGATAATCATATATGCAAAAATTTTTATAATTAATTAATGTTAATTAAAATTAATTTTTAAATCATATTTTTAATTATTATACATCTTAATTTTGAAAAATTCACAGCAAGAAAATTTTAGCTGCATAAGCATAGCTATTACCATTTTAACACAAGAAAATATTATTTAATTTTTTTCAGAATAAAACAATAATTTCCCAGTTACCACGATTTTTATCTTATGAACAAAATAACTAGAGGAATTTTCATTGGATCTGAAGAAGCGAGGGAATTGTTACGTGGAGAGTGAAAAAATATCGGCCAAATTCGTAGATGGTCATTCAGTTCGAAGAGACTCACAGGGGACCAGTTTCGTTTTCTACGAGACAAAAATCAAAGCGTTGAGACTAAAAATAGCAGAGCCTCGAAATTTGCACAGTGTAAAGGAAATGGACTTCAGTTGTATTCCTTAACAATTGGTTGGATATTTCTTGATTTGTATTAAATTATTTGGTTAGTTTCCATTGTTCTCTATGGAGAAAACTGTTGTAATCTGCACAAAAGTTAATAACAGTTGTAGAAAACATTAAAAAAAATCTGCTAAAGTTTACCAAATTAAGAAAATAGCTTAAAAATAAGATTTTTCTGGTAGGTATTTTTTTCATTTTTAACATTCCAAACATTTGCATTGTTAAAATATATGTAATGAATAATTGTGCGATAAATACAAATGCCTCTCAAGACTATTAAAAAGTGAAAAAAATTCGTTAATATAATATAAATGTTATATGAATACCATTAAATCTTAAAATTAACTTACTTTCAAGACTAAACTTGTCGCATTTTTCACAGAAATAATATGAGAATTCAATTTCATGAAATGCTCTTCATAGAAATATTCCAAAACATTTTAACCGCTTCAGGAACGAGTTATTTTGAAATCTACGGTCTTTAGGACGAGTTAACTCGGGATATGTCCTTAACTACTCAACAATTTCTTTTTTTCTACCATATTTTGTCCAAAAATAAGCACATTCTTTATAAGCAATTTTGTATTCAAGTTGATTTTATAAATTCAAATCAGCATACAAAAGAGTTACAAGTATTGATTTTATTAATTTTTGATAATTTTTAATTGCGGGGGAAAAAAGGAAATAAAAACTGGTTCACCTAACCTAACCAGACCTAAAAACTGGTTAATACTTGTTTTGCTATCCAATATTAACCGTTTGAGTATTTTCGCCGCACTCAAACGGTTAATTAGACTGCTAGATCCTTTACTAGAAATATTGCAAAGTAAAGAAAGTGAAAAAGCCGGGGATCATCGTGTGAATTATGTTTTATATTATTTGTTATTTATAAAAAACTCTTTGTGGTAAGTTGTCACTAATTTTACCTTCCTTGTAGATGTAGCTGAAGACAGCGCTGAAGAGATTGTCACGGAAGCAACCTAACTGTCTTTAAAATTTCAAATCGTGTTTTGCACTGTTCCAAAATTTTCGCGTTTTCTGGTATATTTATTTCAACTAATTAATCAGAAATAAATATTGAAATCGATTTAAAATACTTTTGAATCCATTCAGCGTTTACTTCTTTCAAAGTTAGATTGAGTATCCGCCCATTTAAATTCGATAATTTTTAATAAAATTTTTGAATTAATTGTCGATTGAATTTTTATTAATTCACTTCTAGGCCGAGACACAAGTTAGTTTAGTCTACCAACAGGTGCTTTTTTACTCAGATATTTATTTTTGCGTCATTGAAATAAAAAGTGAAAATTCTTCACTGACATAAATGATATTAAAAAATAAACTAAGTGAAAATGTCGGACTTATCGGAGCTAATTTTTGGAAATAATGATGAAGATAGAGCACAGAAATTATTTAAGGTAGTCTCAACGTGTGCAAAGTTGTGCAAATTTTCCAAATTCGTTTTAAATTTGAAAATTTAAAATAGAGTCGTTTACCTGTCCTGGAATCAGACATCATAGAAAATATAAAATTAGACACATAAAGAGCAATGTAAGACTTTACAGAACGAAAAACGAAGGCTCACTGAAACGACCCAAGTGTTCGAAAGACATTCCCCAAGTTTAAGCTCCGTGAACCCTCCTAAGACTGCAGGTTTATACAAAAACAATTATGGCTTTCAGGATTCCAAACAGTTCTCTACCTAACCCCAAAGAAGATAAACCCATTTGCCGACCTAGAAATTTCGATTTTTGTCGCGCTACAAACCGAAACTGAACGATAGTGCGGCGTGATGGGAATGGTGAGGATTGGAAATCTTCATTTCTCCAAAACTCTATCACTATTGAAGATACTGTTACGAAGTTGTAAAGTTGTTTCCCTAACATGGTAATATTATGACAAGAAAGAGAGTTTTACAGAGGTTTTACGGGAAACGTAGCCGATGAACTCCCTCCCATCCTGGCGACAAAACGAAACTTCTAGAAAATTCATGAATTGTGGTCCTATCTCTACTGGGGACGAAAATATCAAGAACCTACGAGAGAAGTCTGTGTGACGTTACATCCTGTCGTTTGGAGTTTGATCAGCAGTGCAAGCTGTTGAACTGATAGACATTGAGCGCTATTGAAAGTGTCGTGATTGATATTTATTCTTCTTCTGCTGATTGTTTCAGTTATTAATTTATAAAAGTGCTGCTTAGTTTTGTTACCTGTTCTAAGCTGTTTTTTACTAAATATTCGTAAAATAAAGAGTTATTTATTTTTGTATTATCCTGCTTGTTGGACTGTATTCACGAGCACACGCCGATTTTCGTAACGATCGGAATATCATTCAAAATAGACGAATTATTGCCTTATCGTAATGAACAACCTTTGAATTAAAAGAATTTTGATAGTTGCTAGCCCCTTTAGAAGTTAAGGAACTCCTCCTCCCCTGTTTATCGACTGATGCAAAATCTAGGCATGTGACACCTGATTGAAGAGCTCGTAGCGATAATTTTCTTTATAACCTTCACACTGCCCAAACAGCTTCAACGTATAGGAAGTTAGGGGTTGAAATGGTAGTAGGTGAGCGATTGAGAGATTTTTTTCCTGATATCTCTCTTACCGATGAAGTTAGAAAGATAATGCAAACTAGGGCGAATTATTGCCTTTTCATAATGAAGAACTTCTGTAGGAAAACTGTTTTGATGGCTACCATTCTTTTAATGATAAGGCTTGATAAAGTTCTTAACTTGTCCTGAGTACAGTAATACTTCATTATTCTTGTATAATGATTGGATGCATTGTACCAAACTTAACCTAAACCAAAAAGAATTGACATTTCATTAAACTAATTTTACTCCATGTCATTAAAAATACAGTGCTGTTCAAAATTATTAGAAAGCTACAGAAAATTTTACACTTTTTATTATAGAAAATCAATTTATTCATATCTCAAATATATTAATTTTATTCTTATTTTAATAGTATTCATTAGAAAACACTTCACATAACTTAAACTTTATCTCAAAATAAGCCAGAACTGGGACATTTTGATATAACTCTAAATTATATGTCGTTAAAAGTTATTCGAACGGTCAAAAACTTATAAGGAAAAAATAGCATAGCAATTTTTTAAAATAAAATGTCGGTGTTTAGTGTTTATATAGGCCTTCTCTGGCCTCAATCACTGCTTTCAGTCTTTGATCCAGGCTATCAACCAGTTTCCGCGTTGTTTCCTAGTTGAATTTTATCGTCTCAAAAAATTTATTTATATTTCTTCTGGCTTCAAAATGGAATTTTCTGATTCAAAACTGACCATAAATTTTAGATGGGATTGAGGCCTGGTATTTGTGGTGGCCATACCAGTATCTTAATCATGTTTTTTGAGAAATAATTTTTGGAAATCTTTGACATGTGGTTTAGGTCATTATCTTCTTGAAAGGTATACCTTCGACCCACAATCAAATTTCTGATGGATTTCTTCAGATTTTGGGGAATGATATTGACGTCCAAACTTACAGTCATTTTACCGTTGATCATCACAAATTCACCAACACATTTAGAGGGAAACATACCATAACATTTCAGTTTTAGTGTTTTATTCTCTGTAAGACATCTTTTTTAAGAGCCTTACCTGATCGTCCCCACACTCTTTTACGTTTTTATTCTTTATCCGAAAAGATCATATTTACTTTTTTATGACCATAAAACACTGTCCGAGAATTGTGAAACCTTCGAAATATGCTCTTTTGTAAAGGCCAAGCGCATTGCCATGTTTTGTTTGATATTTATGGTCTATTTCTTCGGATACAGCTTATCAACCCTGAGTTTTTGATTATAAGGCAAATTGTTAGACCCGACACATTCCATTTCAAGTCTTTCACAATATCTCTTGACGATTCATCGTTCTTTTTCTGTGGAAATCTTACATTCATAGAGTCTTCTATTGTACTTGTTTTCGGTTTTCTATCTAGCAATTTCTTGTTTTCGATGGATCCTGCCATCTCATACTTCTTGCACAAATAGCAGATACCAAATATTGCCTATTTTTTTCTTTTTTGCTAGGTTTTCATATGATACCTCATCCTTTCGACCTTCATTGTTGCGGTGGAGGAGATCAAAAGAAATCTTTTAGCTCTCGAACATTACTGTTGTCCTGACTGCGTCATAGACCAAAAAATAAATTACCAAATTAACTAATCTGTTAAAATTTACCAAAATAAAATAAATTCCAATTAGGACTCTCTTAAATATAACCTTCGTTCTCAATCGCTTGAATAATTTTGAAGAGCTAGAATATACTGTTTTAAACAACAATTCTTTCTAAGAAGTACTGATATTCCATGAAATAATTAAAACTTATATGCATTTATGGAGGACGAAATAGGAAATTATCAAGTTTTTAAAATTTTATGAACAAAAGATGAAATTTTAACAGTCCGTTCTAATAGTTTTGAACACCACTGTATATTTAATTTGAAAGATGTATCACAGTACTTCATGAATACCGTCGTAAGAAAAGGTATTAAACTTAAATATTTATTAATAACACATGAATATATATTTATATGCACATAAAAATATTTTACTCTCTACTAGAACTATTATATTTCTGCAGATGAAAAGAAACATCTACAGTTCTCCAAAATTTCACAAATCACTTGCTTAAAATTATTACGTAGTCATCCAATAGATGTTTTCTACAAAATTTATAATCAAATGTCAAACTGCTGTAATTTCCATCTTAAAATAGCATAAGTCCTTGGAATTATTCAATTATGTAAGTACAATTCTTTAAATATACACAAATGCCTCAATTAATCTTATATTTCAGCGTGCCATTACAAACGTAAACAATTACTCATTGTATTATGGAATGTATGAAATGTGTTTCCTGTGTAAGCGCACTTATAACCAGAATTTTGAGTCACTTTCAGGAAACCAGACATTCCTAAGAACGAAACTCATGATCAATTATATCCTTGAAAGGGTTAATCATTACATTAGGTAATATAAAGCTTTCTGGTTAATTGCACTGAGTAATTAGAAAAAAGTTCGGTTAATAACTTGCAACATTATGAAATTATGTTATTACACAACATTTCACTATCCATTAAAAAATATTTTATTGAAATAATTGAATAATATTTTTTGAAATTACACAGAGTTTGTTGATTGACCTAAATGAAGTGAAATCGTTAGAAAATTGGATCATTAATGCTTGAAAATTTCATTTAAAGCATCGCAATGCAGTTTTAAAAGAATATGCATATATAGCCGATAAACTCTCATTTTAAATGAAATGCTGGAATAATTTTCGATTTCTTAGATAAATTATGCATCATATTTCTAGGATTATAGAACATTTTTGATATAAATTGTGACAAGAAATATTTCTGTGGCTCAAGTTTTTTCTTATCTGTAATATAATGAAACCCCATTTGCTTATAAATTAAGTGAAAAACTATAAAAGTCATGAGATATGATCTATATTTAATTCGATAATATTATAAATACCAGCGAAATGCTTCGTTTTCAAATAATTCAACTTTTAAAAGCATTTCTGCAAATAAAATAAGAGTTTCCAAAAAAGATGGGCAATTGAATAAAACCGAATTGTTTCTTATATTTTAGCAATTCAATTTTGCATAAATATTGCAAATTAATTTTCGAAAATCACTTGATTTAGTTATTCAAGTATTTTATACACTTTTTTTCAAAAAAAAAAGAAATTGTTCTAAATAACAACTACTATTGTATTTTGAATATTTTGTTTTATCTATGTCTTCATTTAGTTGCTTCCTATAATTGTTTAGTGGTAACCTATCATTATCCAAAGGTAAATAATTACCGTAGATATAATTGCCTTGATCTATTAGTGACTCGTTTCCTTCCTGTTAAAATGGACGAGAATAAGTTATTCAATAAAT
>BGPR01001679.1:14546-52432 GCA_013235015.1 Araneus ventricosus | reverse complement strand
TTAGCTATAAGTGCCTTGATCTATTAGTGAGTCGTTTCCTTCCTGTTTTAAATGTACGATAAGAAAGCAAACATTAAGCCGCATTAAGCTTTATTTATACGCCTTTAAGCTTTTTAATTGAAGAATGAGTTAACAAATTTATAAAATAAATAAAGTAAGTAGGAACAAGTACTCTTAAAAACTTCCTTTACTGGTTATCCAGTTTGCGTTTAGTAAGAATTTTGAAACTATTTCAATTCTTATATAGATGACGTTTGGAAGGTTCCTCGATGGTTGGAATTTTTAAATAATTTGACGGGTGCAATAATCTGAAAGAAATCATTCGAAATTGTATTCTTTGCGAAGTTCTTTAAATTATCTTCCAAAAAACTTTTAATTTCTTTCGCAGATATTTTAGTTGAATATACTTTCAACAGAAAAAATCCTGCTCTTTTTAGTTAACATTCCCATTTCCTTGATATTATTTTAAAACTTTAATACATGATATGAATTTAATTTCAGCTAGAGAGTATATTGAAAAATTTAAAAAGGAATAAACGCAAAGCAATTCTTAAGATATCTGAAGATTTACGAATGAGGATGCATTTTGCATTCTGATTATCAGAAAGATTTTATTTCAGGATTATAAATAATGTATACTAATTTTATTCTCATAATAAAGTGCGATTTGAATGTAACTAAATTGAATGTATATTTGTGTATTAATGGTGATTGTATTTACTGATTGAGTGACACCCTTTCAGCGATATTTTCAGATATAAATTATTATTTTTTATCATTTATCTAATATAACACAATTTATATCTCAAGAAACGCGTTTCATTTATTTCATAAGAAAATATTAACTTATACAATATTGTAAATGCATGTTTAAAATCAAAGAAACTAACGTGCTGTTTCATTCGAAGCATTTCAAAGAAACTGTAATAATGTAATTCGTAACAATGTTATTTAATAGATTTAATTGAAGTAGTAGAGTACATATGCTGCAAATCCCTGCAATTGTGTTCAATGCAACGTCCTTGCATTAAATTCATTCGAGAAGAGAAGAACGGTTTTATTTCGTCACTCATGTAATGAATTTCTCTTATTCTCACTAAAACTGCGCTTTTGTTTACATTCTATAAATAGATTATACAATGACAATAAAAAATAATTCCAGTTTTGGATATGCAGGGTATAAGGAGTTTTGGATATACAGGGTATAAGGAGTTTTGGATATATATATATATATATATATACAGGGTATAAGGAACATTGGATATATAGGGTATAAGGACTTTTGAATATACAGGGTATAAGGAGTTTTGGATATATACAGGGTATAAGGAGTTTTGGATATATATATATATATACAGGGTATAAGGAGTTTTGAATATATATACAAGGTATAAGGAGTTTTGGATATACAGGGTATAAGGAGTTTTGGATGAACTTAGTCCGTAAGGCGATGTAGATCAAAGTGTAACTTAATTGAAGAGTCAAACATTCTCGTATGCACTTTTAATTACTTTGAAAGATATTAAATATGGATTTGTATGTATTGAGAATTTCTCCGCATGACATAGCATTTTAAGGTATTTTTCATGCAATGATGCACAATATATTTAAAACGAAAAATTATACGAAGCCTCAAACTTCAAGACAATGATGGAATTCGGAAGCTTGTGCTTCTTTTTACTATTTCTCATTCATATAACTTAGTTTTTATTCATAAATTCTTTCTAATTATTTTTTACTATCATTAAATTGTAGATCCCTTTTTCTTTTGTTATTTACCTTCTGGTATTTTCCATTTGTTATAATTATGCCTTTTCGCTTAGTTTTTTATATTAAATTTATGAAATGTTTAATGAAAAAATTGCTTACAATTATTAATTTTTTAATATTATTATAAGATTAATTGATAATCCTGAGTCCCATTTAGAGTATTTTTAAAAAACTGTTTATGTGAATTTAACGAGAATGGTGAAAGTGGCTGATATTTTCAAGGACAGAAAAGTTTAAAATATTTCTTCTGGAAGCCTACGAATTTTAATATCTTCAAATTCAACGAAATCGGAAATGTGATTCTACATATGTTATAAAGATGACGCAGGTAAATAATATGATTTTGAAAGAATTATAAATTTTGGCTGAATTGAGGTAAAATGTCCTTTTAATTTTCCATATTTAATATTATTTATTCCAATATATTAGGTAATAACATTTGGCAAATTTAAAGATTCTCATATGATGATATTTTTTAATATTATAGTGGTGACAAACAATCACTATGCTGAAAAGTCATGCCAAATTAATAGTTGTTAAAGAATATTTAATTTGATGAAAGCTATTAATAACAAAAATTTATCATACAATCTTGCGGTCTGCAAAATGCATGATACTTCAAAATAAAAGTATATTCCTTCGTCTCACTATCACGAATTTTATGACAATGAGCATATTAAAAACACAAGAAAATTCAAAAAACAACAAAAAACACAAGAAAATTCAAAAAACAACAAAAAACACAATAAATTCAATTTTAAACACAATAAATTCAAAAGATAAGAAAAATTTCACTTTAATAATCAGTTTTTATGCCAAAGTGAGCTGAAAACGCCAATTGTAAATGAATATATATATTTGCGTTTTAAGCTCAAAGCTTCTAGCTCCCTAATAACTTTGGACTCCAAAATAAGACATAAAGCTAAAAAAATCATAGTGTAATATGATTCAAATTGTATCTGTCTTCTGCGTTGCGTGATGCATTTGGATTGTTATCTAGGAAAATCTTAAACACCATGACTTACAGTTAGTTCCATTCTGAAAGATGCAACTCGTAAATCCTGAACATTCTAACCACCAAGTAAAAATTTTATTTTATTTACGGAAAGTTATGATTCCGGAAAAAATATATGTCATTTGTAAAAAAAAGGAATTATATCCATATTTTACGTTGAATATTACATATCCACTATTATCTATGAAAATGATTAACACCACCACATACTAATTTGTTCTCAAACATTCAAATAGTAAATCAAGATTTTATTACCTGTTAAGAGTTTTATTTTATTTAAGGAAAGTTTATATGCTCAACAAAATAACCCATTCCGCAAGAAAATAACAGCTGCACAATCGAACTTAGGATAAATAATAACATAAGCATAGGATAAATAATTTACAACTAAAATTAAATCCATCTTTTGCGTTGATTATTACATTTCCATAAAAATAACCACATACTGTTCTATTCTTAAAGATACAAACCGTAAATCAAGTTTTTATTAATTAAGTTATGTCATTATTAAGTGTTAGGGAAAGTTAATATATTCAATAAAATAAGCCTTTCCGAAAAATACCGGAATATAGTATACATAAGCATAGGATAAAGAATTTACAACTAGAATTATATCCATCTTTTGCGCTGATTATTACATCTCCATAAAAATCACCACATACTGTTCTATTCTTAAAGATACAAACCGTAAATCAAGATTTTATTAATTAAGTTATTTTATTATTAAGTGTTAAGGAAAGTTAATATATTCAATAAAATAAGCCTTTCCGAAAAAAATCGATTACAGTATACATAATAACATAAGCATATGATAAATAATTTACAGCTAGAACGATTTGTTTCTTGCTCACATTGTATCTTTTACCGTTCTGAAACATGAATGTTCCTTAGATAAAGCCGCCGGCCGCTGAAAACAGCAATTGAAAATTCCACGCACTGCGGAAGGCAATGCCCATCATCGGCAAACCTCACATCTCCAACGTTTTCCTGACGCTTCCCAAAACCTTGTTACCGAACACAGACCAGAGTCCGTCAACCGTATATCTCCCTTAACTATTCCCCAGGGATAATAACTGAGTCACGTTAGAACCTGCCGATTGTGAACGCTCGCCAGTTACTACGTGCATTATTGATCTCTGGCTTTCGTTTCGGGACAGGAGGTGAGGTGAAGATTACCGGACGATCATTGGTGGATTTAAACCGTTTGAGGACAACACACCAATCCGATTTCTCCGAATTCGGTTTAATGCCATGAATTGCACGGAATTAGGTAGCGCAAATTGGGAATCTCAAGACAGGTAGCGGCATTAGAATGATTTTGGATTAGGTTCACTTTCCTTAACAGTTGCTTGGATTTCGAGCAAATGAGGTTTGAAGTGACGACAAATAATTGGGAAACGTCCGGGTTCTGCAAATTAAAACACTAATTGTTGAGATTAATTTAAAATTTTAATTATTTTAATAGCATTTTTTTTGGAAAATATATTTTAAACAAATGGCAGCAACTTTGATAAGGAAAAATAGTTTACATTTCACAAATTAAAAGAAAATTAAAAAGACTAGGAACCGAAGAAATTTCCTTTTATTAATTTTTATTTGAGGAAATGCTAAAAGAATTTTTACCATCAAACAAAACAATTTTCTATAAAAAAAGTTATAAATACTCAAGTAAGAAAACGTTTCAAACAGTAAAGAAGTTATTGGGAATTAATCTTTTAATACCTTGGTGGATGTAAAACGGATGCTAAAATCAGATAAAAACATAATGAGGAAAATATCTGTAACATAAACTGCATATCGAAATAAACTCGTTGTGATCAAAATCATCTGCTTTCACAGGTTTTCTATGAAGTTCTACACCTCATTTTCAGTATGGGCTCTTATGTATTTATGTATGGTAAAATGCAAATGTCATTGAATTAATGATTTCAAATAAACGATTATAATTAAATAACTTATCACATCAAGTAAAGATTTTAGTCACATGAAGTATATAATAAAATGCTAGTACTGATCAATCACAGATATTTTATCATGGTTTTGTGATGAGTCTAAAAAATCTGGACAACAGAATTGAGCTCATAGAACTGAATCATTTTTGTATCATTCTAATTTCTATAGAACATGAAATATTGAAGGTTGAATAGTGAATATTTTGTGTATATATTTCGGCTGAAAACATTATTAAGAATTAATCTTTTAGTTACTTTGGTTGATGCAAAATTTGCATTTTTTCAATGGAAAAGTAGGTTCTAGACCTGCTTCAATATTTTGATTATGAACAAGAGAAGGGGAACTTACTTTGTGAAAAAGCAAGAATTGGCCTAAGAACCTCTTTGTTTTCTACAAAGTTTGTAAGTGGATTATCACATCTTAGTATCAGCACAATGGAGCAGATTTATAGAAAGAATTCATCAGAAATCTATCCAACCATCTACAGGAAGACTCAATCAACAGTTTTTCGTGCTAAATCGCTTGCTACAAGTAACGAGATTAACCAACGTGTCCAAAAAATACAACACGAAGGGTGGTTATTGAGAGCAACAAGAAAATTATCGGAAAATAAATAAGCAAATGTCCTACAAGCAAATGAAGAATATATCTACCACAAAAAAGAAGGGGAGACATAAGAATTAATTAAGAATACTTGGCAAAGCACATCAGCTTTAATTTTAGTAAATTGATATCAGTCATATCAAAAATTAGTCATAATCAGTCATGTCAACAATTAGTCATAATCAGTCATATCAACAATTAGTCATAATCAGTCAACAATTAGTCATAATCAGTCATATCAACAACTAGTCATAATCAGTCATATCAACAATAAGTCATAATCAGCCATATCAACAATTAGTCATCCATGGATATGTATGGAATTCATATAAATTATTTGAGCCAAAGGTGGAAATAGTTAAGCTTTGAGGATTTTTCAAAATTTTCTGGTTAGGTGTGTGTGCCTGAATTTTTTTTAAATTTTACACTTATCTCTAACACATATCAAGTATACTTTTCTTTGTAAAATAAAATTTAATAATTTTTATAATATAATTTCAAAATTATAGCTGGTGGGCCATCTTTGTCGCGTAGTGTTCCAAAGATGGCCCATACATTGAAATCACTTTTAAAATGTGAAAAAAGTACTCGGAAAACTATTTTTACTTCTAGAATAAATACTAAAATGTCCTATACTTTATGTTTATACTTATAACAATAACTAAACCAAGAATTAACAAAAGTTTATTTTAGATTTTGTGAAATATTTCTGATATGCAAATAAAACTATATTTATCAATCAATAATTAAATAAAAAATTTATCTTTAATTGTTATAAGTTTAACAATAAATGGTGATATGTTTTTCAGATATTTAAGTAGAAATTTTGAAAATTACCCTTACAACATTGATTTCCATATTTGTTTCCTAAGGAGGCCCGAACCGACATTTTCACGACTTAAAACTATTAATATGATAAATTTATTAGAATTGAAGTAAATGTAGTTAAAGAGAAAGAAATAAGCTTTCAGAAAACTATCAAAGCTCAAAGTTCTAAGAATTTAAACACATGTAAATTAAAATATCTTCTTACCTGGAAATTAGAACGACTACTCCTCAAAAGTGAAATCACTGCATTCCATGGAGGCAGATCAAGGTGATCTCTTCAAATTCAGCCATGTGCACAGCAGATACATGATTCACAATGCAGTAGCATCATGTTGTAATTAAAAATGAAATTAATTCTACTTTTGGGGCGTGGGCTACCTTAGGAACACTGGCCACCTTTGGCGCACCTACCTTATTGTGGCTAACGGAAATCACGTTCAGCAAGATGGATAAATGAGCCTAATAACAATTAAGTGCTCTTCTATTCAACGTTTCGTGACGTCACAAATGTGTGAATCGTGACAAAGCTAATGCGCATTTTATACGTTATCTTCTTACAATCTATGCCCACGAACTATTTCTTCGTACTAAATCAATGATACTTTGCAACTTAACTTAACACCACAGCATACCCCCGAACTCGGAGCCAGGACGGCTCCCTGTCGGTTGGTTGGGTATGCGTGAAACTTTATTGAAAAAGCCAGAGCAAAAAAAAAATACAACTTCTATAAAAAGATACAAAAAAACAGTACATTTAAAACAAAAGAATATAATATTTTTTTTAAGTTCAGTCTTTCAGGTCGTTGCGTTGTTGAATTTGAGAGGGTCGTGCCCTGTGTATGGAAGTGGAGAGAATATGAGTACATACGGCTAGTTGGGTCTGTGACTAGTTGTTGTCGCCATCTTTTGGAAATAAGAGTGTTTCATTTTCCGCTATGAAGTGGATGAGTTTTCTGATTTTCGCCCTAGAATTGTTGTTGTTCATGACTCTTTTCCACCAAAGTGGTTCTGGGTCATCCGACAGTTTTGTTAGGTGGTATGATGTTGTAAACAGGCAACTTGTAGCATAGTGTAAGGGGTTTCCCAGGTTTCCGCAGCCACAGGAATCGCTGCTTCTGATGTTGAATCTTTTAAGATATGTTGGAAATGGGCCGTGGCCCGTGACGAACATTATTTCTGGCCTTTGCCATGGAGTAGGAGTTGTCTTGACTTTTGGCAAAACGTTATGAACGTTCCTGCCTGTTTCTTCACTGTCCCATTCTTTTTGCCAGCGGATGATGGACTCTTTTTGTAGCAGACTCTTGATATGGTTTCTTGGCGCTGGGATGTATGTGGGGATTCCCTCCTGTGTTGCCTTCTTGGTTAGTACGTCCGCCGCTTCATTACCGCTGTATCCGAAGTGAGCCTTATAATCCATGCCTTTTTTCCAATATTTCCTACCGTTTTTGAGATAAAAACTCTAACTAAGAAATTTACCTTTAGTTTAAGCTGTTTAAGGTCTCATTGAGTATTTTTACTATATTTGAATACCAGTTCCATGTCTGTGGAGGTCGCCGTTGTGAAGTTAAGGTAGGGTTGTGGTCTCAGTATATTAGTGAACACTCTGTTCTCTCTCAGGGATTATATAAAATAACCAATACCGAAAAGAAAAGGATAGGATATTTTATTTTTATTTAGAAACCAGCTTGGAATACTTTATGAATTTATCATTGATATAAAAGATCGAAAATGGAAATAGTTCTAAATAAGATACAGCCGAATATATATGCGTTCCTCTAAATAGCACTACAGATAGATTTCTAAAAAATATTATAGGAAATGTCGTATTCTCTTTCGATTTAGGGTGGGTTGTCATTCCAATAATCTTCATGAAATATTTTTGAAGGACATTATTTAATGAATGAACTGCTTATATATTTATTCCAACTTAAATTGGTTGTAAAGAATTCCGTAATTAGAATATTGTTTGTAATTTTAAGCAAGGAAGAAATTAAATGTGTCTTTCGCATTTAACTAATCTTCTGACTTTTTTCACAAGAAAGCAATTTCAACTGATTTTTTTCCTTTATAAATAACAGAACACTGATAAATCAAATAAATAAATTCCAGCAAGCTTTCTGCATCAAACATCGAGAACAAAAGTATGCAATTAATTCATTAATCGGAATTGTTCTGCGTTGAAGCAATTAAGAAATTAAACGTATTTCCAATAAACAATGTTCGATAACCAAAAAGGCCGCTGTTTGTTGCAGATACAATTACATCAATTAATTGAAAACTTTAAGTTCTTTAGCCAAGAGCCAATTTATTCATTTTTACAGACTTCGCTTCAGACTCAGAATTTAATTAGTTTAGACGTGTAGGGATTTGGGATTTTGAATTTATGCAATTAGCAGAACGAAAAATAAGGTAATATCTTCGTCAGCTGCGATCTGTGTTTGACAGACAAATATAAAAGAAAATGAAATATGAATTATTCTTGCTTTTTTCTTCACACTAACTTTTCTCGTGTATAAAATTAGTATACTAATTGCTAGTAGAAGTAAAATATCATCAGATTATATTTTAATTGAATTTTTTAGTTGGGAGAATAGCTTAACTAATTTTATGACAACATGCATTGTTCTTAAATACTAAAAGTAATTAATTCTTATTATTATTTGAATCTGATTTCTGGAAAATTTTGAGTAGTAGAGCGTTTATTTGAAATTTACGAACTAAATAAAAAGGGAAATATTGAGCGGTACAGACGTTGGATATCTCTTGGGTTTTTGTATGTTTAGAAAACAAAGTTAGTGTTTTAAATAGTTAAAGATTAAGATGATAACAAAATCTAAATGTGAAAATTAGAAAAAACATTCGGCATTTTCTATTTTTGCTGTTCTCATATCAGGCATCTTAATAAAAGACCTCAATTATGAAATTATTATCAAAACTGAAAAATGTTATATAAGCAGAAATATCATTTATTTGGAGAACTCTATAAAATTCAGTAAATGTAAAATACAGAACGAACTTGATTTCTTCAAACTGCATATCTAAAAATCTAGCACTGCAGTTGCTTTTTAGTTAAATAGGACGTAGCTGAATTTACGAAAAAAATAACTCCAGATAAAATTACACGAGGAATCTATCTTCCATTAGAAATCACAACAGCTGACAAAATGCTCATTTTAATAAACCAGCATATAGTCTTAAAATAGAACGGTTCTAAAATTTGCTTCTTAGTAAAAATACGCTTTTACAATTCGCAAAATCAGTGATACCTTCTACAACAGTTTATCCCAATGATTGACATATCGGACCTTATTGTATCATTTACATCATATTTATTCATATTTTATTATTTATATCTTATACTAGTATTGTTATTTTATATATTATGGTATTATTTCTATTCATTTTTGGTTTTTAAAATCTTACTATTTCTTATATGTTTTAAGTACTTTATATGCTTTTTCTAACTTAATTATATTCTTAGATTTCATAATGTAAGCATGCTTAATATTTATGCCAGACAAAAGCGTGACTGCAACTTATTTATTGTTATAATAGTGTATGATATCAGATGAGTGGCAACAGTTAGATGTTGACTTACTTTGAATTTGATTTAAAATTAGAGACGAGACGAGTACGGTTGAACGATGTTACGTTGTACGCAGTTGCGAAGTGTAATAGTTGTGTTTGAAAGTTCTAATAATTGTTTGTTTTGTCTCAAAAGAAGTCTTATGAATGTCAATCGAAAACCCAACAATACTTTCTAAATTCGCATTCATTGCATTTAAGTTCTGTTTCATATTTTCCTGATACTGTTGGAAACTGTAAGAGCCTCTGCCGTGCCTTCTGGTATTGCCTTGACTTAGCGGGTTTTCGCTTGATTCGCTTGCAGAATGAAAACTTTATGATGTTAAAAAATAGTTTTTTGGGAGAAGCAATCAAATACATGAAATGGAAATCTTTCTTTGAACCAAGTATTGCTTCTGTCAGCAGCAAAGAGAATGATGAACCACTTTTAAACCTACATATTTATACTTTAAGAATATTGGAAATTCGAACTTCTTGTCCAAAGCATCGTGGCAGCCCTTGCAATTTGTGCGTAATGATTTTTACATCATGCAGTTGACAGAAAGAATATCATCCTAAAAATATTATCCTGCTAAAATCATTATTCAAACTTAAAGCTAAGAGTACACGCTTTGCATCATTTATACATAGTTGTGCAAAAATTAAGGCAAGTTTCGTAACATGCCAGAAATTTGCAATTTATACGAATACTATGGTTCGAAATCAGTTGTGGAGAATCGTGAAACATACAATAGAGTATCGTATACATTTTAAGGTCGGAGATTCAGTCACGAGGGTATTTAGGGGGCCAACAAGAAATGGATGAAGACGAAGAGAGTTTTCGACTCACCCCGTTTCACAGAATGTTGAAAGTGATCTGCAAATTTTATCAACGGTTATGCTTAGTATGCTCATTGCTTACGTGAAATTTCGAAAAAATAGCATGGATTTTCGGGAAGATGTAAAGGCCTCTTTAAAAAATCTGAAATTTTCCTGCATGTTTTTTTGCTTATAACATGTAGAGTTTTCATTCAAATTATACGACACTTACAGAACACTGGAAAATGCATTACAAAAGTATTGTATTAAAGTTTGAAGTAAATGGGGTGAATATTTGAGGAAATATGAGTATTTGTACTAAATGATTTTTTACGGCGCATATGCGAGACGTAGCGTAATTTTTCTTTTATAACTTCAAAGCCAGATATGCAGAGTAACTTATATAAAAATTCCATTGAATTCCGTTAAAAATCAGAAAGATGCCGGCATTTAAGTTAGACGAAGTTAAATTTCTCTTTAAGAGAAGATAAGTGTTGAGGGCTTTTCCACAAATAGATACTTTCGAAATTTGAATCTGCGAGAAGTAGTATTTTATTTTAAGAAAGTTGAATACCTTGAATACCCATGTATACTTATGAATTAAATTCATTACTTAAATTGCATTTCGTCTATAACCATTCGAAGATTCATGCGAGGATTATTGTACAAACTAATATTTTATAAACTTGAATCTTTGAATGGTTATCCACGAGATGCAATTTCCACTGATTCAAACTGATTTCAAACCATAGTATTTGTATTAATTTCTCGCATTTTAAGAAACGGTCCTTAATTTTTGCACACCAGTGTATAGATCCCAGAAGTGGAAATAAAAAAAGTTTCTTAAAGTTTAATTTTTCTACTAAAAGCATCGGTGATGAAAGATAATCGCTTTGTGATTTACAGAAACATATTACGGATCTATCATCAACAGAAATTATTAACAACACCACACAATAGGGACGGATAAGAAATTGGAAAACTGAATAACTACTTTTATTTTCGAAACAACTCATCACATCGTTTTTTTTACTTTGTAGAGAATTTGAGGAATTAAAAAAGAAAGCTTTTCACTTCATCTTAACGACTCAAATCATTGCTCAATTGTATCATTATTCAAGCATTTAGCATCGTGGATATGGTTATTTTATTGCAAGACAGGTAAATTCATTACAAAATTCCATTACAAGACCTTAGTAATTAATCTTCTGCGTGTGGCTGTATAATTTGAACAACTGCAAACTCCATTTATATGTATCATACTTTCAAGCTAATCGCACTTAAAAATAGAACGAGTAATAAATTATCTGCACTCCGTTGTTTCTAATGGTTAAGTGTAATAAACCTATCATATTTTAATATAATTAACTATCTAAACGTGGAAACATGGTACAATGAATTAATAGTGATGTTAATATAAATAATTAATTCTAGCTACAACACTTAATATAAAACATATGTTTAAATAAATATACATCATTGCCAATAACGCTTAACTAATTTCAAAAACATGCAGTTTAATAGAGATGATATATCCTATATGTTCTAATTGATTTACATTAATTTTGACATGCACACTACAATACAAAAAGTTTGTTTATTTATCCTGTCATATTTTCAATAATATTTTGATAATGTTTGAATTTTTACATTTAAATTCAGTTAGACATTATTTCTTAAGGGCGAGCAAGAAAAAGGATTTTGATAATAGGGTATAAACATATACATATACATAGGGTATATACATATACATCATTGCCAATAACGCTTAACTAATTTCAAAAACATGCAGTTTAATAGAGATGATATATCCTATATGTTCTAATTGATTTACATTAATTTTGACATGCACACTACAATACAAAAGGTTTGTTTATTTATCCTGTCATATTTTCAATAATATTTTAATAATGTTTGAATTTTGACATTTAAATTCAGTTAGACATTATTTTTTAAGGGCGAGCAAGAAAAAGGATTTTGATAATAGGGTATAAAAATCATTTTGAGCAGAATAATAAGAATTATATGCAAAAAATAATAATTTTCTGGTTGATCTTGTGTCATTAACTTTATCTGACTGTGTTTGGCAGCAAAGGCTTCTGGATCTGTGAACATTCAGCAGAGGCCAAGTAAGCGACAGAGAGGGTTTGTTAATTAAAAACTCTCCTTTTAATGTTTTGATAATTTTGAAATTATATAAGTAAACTGGTCGATGTATAATGTTATAAATAGTTATTACGCTAATTGGGCTGTTTTCTTAACTCTAACCAATCACAACAATTTTTAAATATGTTTATTCATTTCACGAAATAACTGATAATCAATCTATGTTTTTGAATTAGAAAAGAAAAATCATGGTTTTACTTAGATTTAAAAGTATTTTTTTTCTTCTCATTATACAAGTTTGAAATTTGTTGAAATAATTTTTTATATTCAAGAAAGTTTCAGAGAAGTATAACATTGAAGCAAATTTATATATATATCAAAACAAACAAGAAACAAAAGATAAAAATTCAAAACATAGAAGACACAATGGCAAAAAATAGACAAAAATTATAATAAATTGAAAAATATCATGGCGAGCCACTCGTCAGGAAGGGAAGCTCGCCTATGATATTAATAAATGCTTTTTTCTGCTAACGACATAAGAAACCCGTTAAAATATGTCGCCATCCCTTCAAAAAGCACAGGACAATTAAAAATGGAAAAATTCTGGAATAAAAGACAAATACAATGAAGATGATTTTAAAAAATCGAAAGCAAATGACATAGAATAAAATAATATAGCAGTATTCACACACACACATATATATATAATTAGTGTTAAAATCTAATTCTTTATAATTGAATAAAGTAAGAGCTCATATGTTACAAAAGTGTTCGGTATATGAAATACTTTTAAATCAAATTGAATCAGAATTAATAATTTTATGCACAAGAACTTTCTATTATTTCATAAAATAGTAATAAAACATAAATCTTAATGAAGAATTTCTTGTTTTCCTTTAAAATAAATTTTAACTTTTTTCCCTTCATTTTTCATTTTCACAATCTAAAAATTCAAATAATTTCTGCGGCTGTAAATGAAAAAAATCGGCAATTTAAGATATGATAGACGTATAGAAAAGTAAGCTGTCGTTTTGCACTTTTAAAATTTATATTTCTTCATCTCAAGTATTTTAGATCAAGCAAGTATTGCACGAGAAATTAGTAATGTAAGAGACATCGGTTAAAATGAATAAAGAGAAAAAGGATGCATAGGAATAAAGGCGAATAAGACGAGTATTCAAACTAATTACTAACTCAGACAGAATTCTGTTTTGTTTCTGTCTGTCAGTTTGTTAAACTCCCATTAGGAAATTAAAAATTATGCAAAATAGCTTCGCGTCTTCTTCCTTTCTTAAGGATTAGCTGAGTATTTATTTTAGCAGTTCAGGAATATTTAAGAAGAAGAGGTTGCTTAAATGGTTTCATTCCAGACTATTCTGAAAAGGAATAGTCGTGCTGGTATTTTCAAAAATTAAAACTTTATTTACTTCAAGCTTTATTTAATGTACTTTAATTTCTTCATGATTTTTGACAAATATGAATTTGTTAAATATAAAGAGAAAAGACTGAAAACCGTTTCGTCTTTTATTTAGACTTTTTATTTTCGTCAAGAAATGAGTGATTAAATTTTAAGAAAAATACTCATAATGAGCACTATTTTTAAGATTTTCTAAAGTTGCCATCAAGGACTGAAATTTTATAACAGTTCCACTAAGCATGCTGAACTTTTTTCCTATTTCAATTTTTATTTAGTCTTCCCTCCATGATTCAAATTTCATAATGAATTGACTGTCCATAACACTTTGTATATGATTCATTCTGCATTTCGCTGCACTCAAATTAAAGATTATTTTTACATAATCTTTTCTGTTATTTATTATAATAAATAGTTAAAAGCTATTTCAATGTTGGGAAAAAATTGAGCTCGATTAAACTGGTCCTTTCGTATTATACGATTAATATTTGCATACTTCAGATTCGTCTGCAAAATTCGGAATTTTGTAGACGAACTCTTTTCAATAGAAGTAACTAAAATTTATAAATTCATAGAGTATAGGAGCAATCTTACGTTTTTTCGCAAAACTTTTTAATTATATAGAGTAAAATATTCCATGGAACATGTTTATTTTCCGTTCTACGATTTATTCATGCTTAACTGCTTTATTTAAGGTTTAATTAGCTTTGCACAAATTATTATTGCGTTTACAACTTCGCCTATGATTATAATATCCTTCATTTATTTTCTAATTTTATTATTAACCTTAACATTATTCTTTGTCTTGACAAGTTAATTTTAATTTTGACGTCGCTATCGTAATCATACACATGTTAGCGACTGGAATCTTTATAAATTGGAGAAAAGTATTTCAAATTAAATATCTATTTATGTATTTGGAAATCTTCTTGGATGATTATTATGAATGCATGTCGAGTTTTATATTATCCGATTAATTCCATTTTCTGCTACTTAGTACGAAGTAAATGTTACAACATTATAATGAAATTTTATGAACAGACATTTAGTGGGGTAAAACAGTGGCGGCGATTGGATGGCAAACGTGGGGAGGGGGCAAAAAGTTTTAGACTACTAAAAGTACCCCGTACAACAAAATTTAAAACTTTATTTACAAAATTAGATAAATTTTTATTTTAGCTAATTTCGTAGCTAGCTAAATCTTAATTATTATCAATTATTTAAATTTTAATAAATTTTAAATATAAATTAAAATTCAGCAAAATTTTAATTTGAAATTTATTAATATAATTCCTAATTTCAGTCAGCGAAAACAAAATAAAAATTTAATTTTTCCTTAAAAAGCGGGGGGAGGCGACAGCCCCCCCCCCCCCTTCGTCGCTTCCACTAAGACTATGTTAGTGATAAACGACAGTGCTTACGAGAACACTGTACTCAGTTAATTGAGAGTATCAGGGCCAGATTTCCCATAGGGCCAATCTAGGCCATGGTCTAGGGCGAAGTTGTCGGGGGGCGCATACACGGAAGAAATAACCACCAAATATTTCCAAATTTTTCAGTATTATTTTGAAAAGAGCATATAAAATTATGTTTTTGAAATTTACATTCTTTACATTAAATGTATTGAACGATACATTTTTTCATCTTTTGTGGGCCCTACCGTTTCTTGCCCTTGTACTTCCAAGCGTTGGAATCAATTTAATAAGATCTGACCACTTCAGCGACCCTTCAAGCCTATTCCCGGAGAAAAGCGCGAACTAAGAAGTTCTAATAGGTATTTCACTCGCTTTCAAGAAATTCGATGAAGTATTTTTGCAGGTGTTAAATTTATGTTATTTGACTAGTAGTGTAATTTTGAACTAAAAATTTAATATAGTTCAAGGATTATAAAGATTTTATTAAGTGGTTATATGTTTTAAAGATAAGCTATTGTACATTTAAAATTATATGATACTTTTTAAGAGGGCGCAGAATATGCTTTGGCCTAGGGTGCAGAAATGCGTAAATCCGGCCTGGACAGTACAGTAAAAACCGACCGACCTTATTATTCCGCCCAGTGAAATATTCCTGAAATTTATCCTAAGGCAGTTTGAAAATAACTACCATACCATATTTTGACAGAATATCTCTGATTCAACACAGTCACCTGTCTTAGACTATAGCGAAATAACCTGGCGATACACTCATCGAAATCATGAACCAGAGAGATGCGTACTCTCCATGCTATGTTGAATACTGAGCTGACAAGAGTCTAATAAAGAACTGCTCGAGGGCACGATGAATATTTCTTGTTTCCATGAGAAAATCCATTAGTATCAACGTAGGTGACCAGCTACAGTTTCACCACAAGCGTCCCCTTGCAGATAATCTGTCTTTAAATTTAAAGTTTATCACGAGCCTTCAAGAAGATTTCAGAATGAAAGAAGACGCTCACTATGGAGCGTATTTTGATGAAAATGTTTTCAAAACAAGTGCAAATGTACACATTTCCATTGATGCCTACTTACGCAGCCCGAAAAAGCCTAGATAATTTCAAAATTAGTTCTATTTTCTCTCTAACAGATGTCGCAGTGATCAATCACACTGATTGAACAAAAATGTTCCTTCGACCCTTTTGACAAGTGGTCATTAACAGGTTCGGAGTCGTCTTAACGAGGAGATAGGCAGGTAACATTGATAACAATTTCGACGGTTCTCCTCATTTTTACGTGTTTCCAGACATCCAGTTTCAAATTCTCGTGAATGTCAGAGGGCTAATTAAAAATTAAGCACCAGTGACTACTTATTTAACTTCCACGGACATTACTTATTTTTTATAATTTATCGTTTTGGGCTACTAAAAGAAAATAAAATTTAATTTTTCTCGCAAAAAGTGGGGGGAGGTTGCGCCCCCTCGCCTCTAAAAGTCGCCGCCACTGGGTAAAAGAATTTTCAGAAATTAAAACTTCGACTCTTAAAATGGAAGAGAATTTTGGTTAATTATTTTCCCAAATGAGTGCCGGTATTTTTTGACTAGAGACAGAAATTAAGAATTCCTGGAGAAATATTAGTTTACATGGTTATTTCTCTTACAAATATTATGCAGTTGAAAACAGATTGTCATGTGATTTGTATTTTAATTGTAATTGACACAACTTTTTTCTCCTATTGATTTTCAGACCGTTTAATTTGTTCATTCAACCTGTGTATGTATTTACTTTACAGCATAAAAAACACATGATTTATTGTTTTTTTAATAATGAGCGCAAAAATAAATATTTTTGAGCTCCAAATATTTTTTCTAATGCACATAATCTTATATGATGTAGTTCTTATGATAAATTAACGTGTGTGACTTATTAGAAGTGAATATGTTTTCTTTCTTTCAAGTTATCTTTGAGAAAAAAATAATTACCACAAAAATACAACCAAAACATTATATCCATGCAAATAAAATTGCTTGATTTCTGTCTCCCGTCGCTCCTTTCTTAATGCTCAACGATAGTGCAGAAGTAACCGTAGCTTTTTTTAAATCCTTGCTGATATTTTAGAAAGAAATAATGATCTCACAGAAAAATGTCTGAAAGAAAATAAATACTGTTACGATGCCGTTGTTTAATGCCCGTATTCGGAACGTAAGATGATATTTTTCTTTTATTTCGAATATTTTCTCTTTTGAAAGAAATTATGCCCACGAAATTTTCTAACTAAAAGTATTTCGATCCGTTTATGTAATAATATATTATCTCTGTCTTCTATGACTTAATATTCTATAACGCAGCAAAAGTAAATACATTTTCGTTTTCACTCCGTTATTTTATAGAGAATATAAGCGACTAGGTAAGAAACATGAAATAACGACTTATCCCTTAAGTCGACAGTTTGTTTGATTGAATTTCTTCTATTGTTGAAATTCAGTTCATCTGAGTTATTGAATTTCTAGTGAGAATTTATTTTTGAAAATTCGTCCTTCTAAAAATTCATAGCTTTTAATAAGGACCGCAAAGCATCTAACCACAAACAAGTTCGATATATAGAAAACAACAAAAAAATTCAAAAACACAAAAATTAAAAAACAAGAGATTACATAGATACAAGAAAAATTGTATGAAATAGAGATAGCAGCTATTTCTGCATTCACGCAAAAGTTGGGTCAGCTAGAAAATCATAATAACAATACAAACAAGAAACAAAAAGGTATACAAAAGGAAGACAAAAAACATGACGAATTGAATAAATATTATGTCCATCCGCTCACCAGGAGGAGAGGCCCACCAATGATATTAAATAGTGCTTTTTTTCTGCTAAACGTCATACGAAAAATCGTTAACATTAGTCGTTATCCCCCCAAAAAGCGCCAACATGGAAATGGAAAAATTCTGGATTACAAAATATATACAAAGGTCTATTTCGAAAAAACGACTTTTCTCTTTTCTTTTTCTCTTTTAAATTTCTGTGTATATTTCTATGTTTCATAATTATATTTTAATTTAGGTCTTATGAATTCGGTTTTTTAGCTATCGATTTTTTTTTGAAATCGACTTTTTGTATATATTTTTTAATCCAGAATTTTTCCACCTTCACGGTTGATGCTTTTTGGGGGGATAACGACAAATGTTAAGTCATTTAGCAGGAAAAAAGCACTATTTAATATCATTGGCGGGCCTCACCTCTTGATGAGTGGTTGGACATAATATTTATTCAATTTGTCAAGTTTTTTGTCTTCCTTTTGTGTGTCTTTTTGTTTCTTGCTTGTATTATATAATATATATATAGCTTCTATTCGAAGTGTCGTTTTAGCAAGCAATAATGAAGTAATTCTGAGGAAAAATATAATTAGGAGAAAATGATTATGCATATTATATTAGATCGTTCTATGGTATATCAGAGTAAATATGAGTATTTCAAAGAAATAAGCCGAAAATATGTGAAACTGAAAAGAAAAACTTAATCTATTCTTCAAGTCTAAAATGTGTTTCATTAAATGATTTTTTTTTCTTTTTCAGACCATGTGAATTTATAATATATCTATGAAATTTTTAAACTTCCTTGTTCAGAAAATAAATATGACATAGCTCATGACATGGCTTTGTAGTAGCCCCAAAAAGAAATCGAAATGGATAATTAACTAATTGGCTCTATGGAATAATATTTTATATTCTTTGGCCTGCAAATAATTATATATATTATTATTAAAATATATTTTTTAAACCATGTGATATTTTAGAAAGACATTATAGCGAAAATATTAATAGAAATATTTCTAGGAATAAATAATAATTTCTACAAAAATCTTTCATTCAATGCAATAGTTATTATATGTAACATCAAATCTATGGCCACACTGCATTCCATATAATGTTCTATGGCTAGGCAAAAGAAAATGCAGTTTTAAAATCCAAGTGTTGGTTTTGTGAGAAATAACGATGGAAACTATGATCAAATAATACTGGAAACAAATAAATATTCCTAAGAAAATGTATCCTTTAATGTAATGTTATTTTTTGTGTATCAACTGTGATTCGCATAATGTTTTTGACCAGACAATAGTGAATGTATACGTTTTTCCATTTTAAGTGATTGAAAGAAATATTGCAAAGAGAAAAAATTATGGCAATGATGAAATTTGACTAGAAAAAATTCGATCCATATATGCATTGTTTATCTATAGCCGTATATCATTTTTAAACTATAACAGAACTTCATTCTAAAAGAAAATACTTTAGACCCAACGATTTTATTTATTTTTAAATTAAAAGCAAGCAGAGAGAGACACAAAGGTTTCTTAAGTTAATATACAAAGTAGTTTTATTGTCGTCTTCAATTTTAAATAATAACTTTTGTTTCCTTCACGTTTTAACTTAACATTCTATGGTCTCTAGCAAATATAAGTGTATATTTTTTATTTTAAGTGATACTTCAAAAAGAAGTGATAATACAAAATCATTTTAAAATATCTTGGATACAATTTGATTCCTACATGTGATATGATTTGATGTCCATCTTCTATGGCTAACATGAGGGTGCAATGGACGTCATTGCATCATGAATATATTAAAAAAACATAATTAAATAACTATATATAGTTGTATGTTTATTTATTAACAAACATATTACAAGATATCGTATGAAAAAGTATATGTTCGATGTCTTTATTCATTTGGGTACTATAAACATTATTTATTGATATTATGGATTGCTTATATAGGTATTTTAAGCATATTTATTACATTTTCTTAAAATGTGTTCTGTGACGTTATCCACATACTCTATTGCTACAACTCTCAAACTTTTTTCCTTTGTTGCATGACCACGTATTGATAATATTTTTGAGTAAATCAAACATTTATGGATATTAATTTTTGCACTGAGAGCCTCTTGCAATGTTAATGCAATGAATTTTCCAAATTTTAAGAGAAAAATCAAGTAATTCTTGATTTGTAGCGAAAATTATAATTTAAGTGGTTTTAAACATGTGAAATATTTTGCAAAACAAAATTATCTGTCTACAAAATCTGAGAAAATAGTTTTTGTTATATTTTAATGTCTATGGTACAATTTGAAGTTTAAGAACATTTAAACACATCTTATTCATTTCTTATAAAAAAATTCAAAATTTAACCAATGAAATTTGTTTAATTTTTTTACAACATGAGAATGGTATAATAAAATTATTAAGGAAATTTTAGAGCAGAAATATCTCCGCAATTTCGAAACTTCGTTTCGAACTTGCAATTTACCCTTAATGCTCTGTGACCTGGCAGTAGAAAATATATTTGTATTCGAAAGAAAGCAAGTCGAAAAGATAAGGAACCAAAAATAAAGCTTTATTCCTTAAGTCTACAGAAGTAAGGATACGTGATAACTGTACTTTAATACCCTCTTTCTAACTAACTAGATTCCTCACTTATCTTGCAAAAATCAGTACCCGTGCCTTGACTGCGTGCCTCTATCAGTCTGCTTGCCCTTAACCAAGAGGATGGATGCATGGATTGGTGGGTGTACCACGCCAAGAGTTTTGCTGAGCCAAGCGCCCTACAAAGACTGCAGGGAAGGGGAGGAGGGAAGGAAAATCTGAGGATGCCCAATTTTGGCATCGGTCCAGGAAGTAAAAGGGTATACGACCCAAAGGGTGGATTGGCAACAAAAATGTGAAATTCGGGAGGATTCTTGAAGGGTAATGGTACAAAAGAATAAACGACGGAAAGAAAGAAATAAATGGCAGCAGTCGTTCTAATGCATTCATCTTTTCGAGGCTTGGCTTTAAGAATGATTTTCTGGATGGAATTTGTTTCTGGACTGCTTTGAGATGAGCTTCCAAAGAAGCAGCTGATGATTGAAAATGAAGACAGTCGTAGTTTATGCCTAGAAAACTAATAGAGTTATTTTATGAAAAGAAAAACCTAGAGATTTTTTGGACTTTGAATTTGGCGACAGTATTCGCGACCATTTAAGTTGTGCTCTCTTGGAATCTTGCCAATAAATTCAAAAGAAAAATATTAGTATTCGACATGGCATTTTATGAAGAACTTCCAGATTAATTTTCGAGTTTCAGTTTAAGAGACCAAACCAATACATGCACTTTCTTTGAAATTCGATAAATTGGCATGGATGAATTCAAAAAAGATTCATCTTTAATGATAATAGGAAATGATTTACGGTGTCATTACTGGTTTTATATAAACAAGCTAAAAACAAGTTTCATTGCATCTTAATTTTAGAAAGCAAAAAGTACATTCATTCATGTTTATTCAAAATACAACTGAATTTGAAATTTATAAAGAAAAATTTGAAACGTAAACACAATATGCAACACATATCTGCTTGTCCTTATTTTAACATAAATATTATACTATCCTTAAACAAATTCTAGAGTCCAAATTTATAAAATATGTTTGATATATTATTTTTATATTAACAACCCTGTCCAGAAATTCTAGATCTCAAATACTTGCATTTCTTTTAATACAATTGTGACTTTGGCTGAAATTTCTAGAAATATGAACTGAATTTTTCATGCTCAATATTATATTTATTTTTTTATCAATCAATTAGTTGCTTGACTTGGTGTTTGTTATTATGTTGCTTCGGCAAATCAATACTGTTTCCATCTTGATTAATATTTTAAAAACAGTAGATGAGTCAAAGTTTTTTAAGAATACTTTCTTTTCAGGTTTTTAGAAATTATCTTCTATTCGGTTGGTCTGCAAAACGCAAATGAACTTTTCTTAAATATTTAACATGTAAAATCCAAAAATTAGCTCGAAACAAATGTAACTTTATTTACCATGACAGTTCCTCAGAATGATGTTAGCTTTAGTTAAAATTTGATTTTGTACTTTATGTGTATGCATATTATAAGTAATATTACATTCTACTTTTTGAAGATGTATCGTTATAAATTCAGTTAATCAAACTTAATTATCAAATTCTTATGTACTTGCCCGTCAGTAAATACGTAACATTGCTCTGTTTTAGGGCATATTGATATAAAAAATTCTATTATATACATATTTACAATTAATTTTGAATAAAACACTTGAAGTCTTATTAAACTAAATACCCACACAGTTTTAAGTCCTGCAAGAAATTCATGAATATTGGATTAATCATGATTTTTTTGTTAAAGATAATCGTAACATACTACAAATTTTATAAAAGTAGGAAATATAGTTTTAATATGTCTGTTCAGAATCTTCTTTTATTCAAAAAAATCTATTTAAATATGTTTGCAAGTTGGTAAATATGACTTATAAGAGATCAAAAGAATTAGATATTGTTAACATTTACTCGTGGACGACTGTGAGATTTGATAATTATAGTTCTTCTTTCAAGATAATGCTCTTTACGCGCACAATTAAATTTCTTCTAGTCCATGATTCTTTTCTATAAACAGGATAAACTATGGAAGACTTTTAAAAGTTAATGACGTTATAAAAATCAACTTATAATGTTATAAAAACACGAAATTATCAAAAGAAATCATTTCAAAGAATGTCAGATCATAATATCTTTCTAATGCACAGTTCGTAGAGAGCCTAGTGAGAAATCTCTGTTTAATGAGATTAAAAGGTAAGTAACATCCTGCCATACAGTAGATGAGGAGATGGTTTGAAAGCAAATCTTTTCATGAACAGATAATGCATTCAAGCCATATTTCACATTCCATGGGATTGCCGTTTCTTTTCTGTAAAGAGTTTATTTATATTTTTAAATAAAATCTAAAAAAGATTTGATATTCAAATGCATATTTCCAAACTGATTAATTCAATATTTCTTACTTAAATTTTCGAAACCTGCATCTAAAAAGGTTAATGTTAAGAAACACGATCTTGCACAATATTAAAAAGGTTTCGTCTACTATTTATTATACCTGTTGTATCTTAAACGAATTTGGTATTATATTTTCAATTTATATCATGTTAGAGTAGGATTTATATTGAAATTAGGGCATACTAGTGAAAATATTTTTTCTAAATTCCTTCTTTATGTAAAAACGAGATTAATTTTTTTCATATAAAACAAGTTTACTAATATAATTTTTCTTTTATAAATTAAAATATTATATGCCAGTAGATATAATTTTCGGGTAATTTGGAATACAGCAAATGCATAGATTAAACTAAATAATGTACCAAACAATCACTCTAATTGAATAAGTTCCTTAGAAGGGCTTTAAAATTCAGTGAAACGCAAAAAAGTCCTAGTCTATGAACTTTGATTCGAAAAAATGAAAATGTTAGGTTATGTTATGCATTTAATTATGAATTATGTTTTTTTTCGGCTTAATTGTAGCCTTTATGAAGCTATCCGAATTTTTAAGTCTGGATATAGGTTTTTAAACGCAAATGTTATGTTCTTAAAAAATGGATAATATATTCTTTACATTACATTTTTTACCCTTCAACTTTAAATTACTCCAGGAATCATTAATTTCTTTTCTCTTTTTAACACGTACCGAAAACCAGTTAAAACTTAAGTTTAATATGGATACTTATCGATAAACAATTAACAACGCTACTATAGATAAATAATAAAACGTATTGTCATTTACACGAATTACTAATTAACATATAAAAGAGTCCGAGTTCGAAGTTCTTATTTCATATTCTGAAAGTTTTCTGATATTTCATCATGGAAGAGGTTTCTGCTGCTCAAAGATTCCTATTTTTATTCCATGGATCCATCACTTTGGTTCACTATGCGGTGGAGTCAAACTTTCGAGTTAATGGAATCAAGAATATCTTTATCACTTGTGTTGTGAATCACTACAGGACATTGCCATGACTGTTCGCGACATCATTATTTTACACTGGAAACAGATCACTTATGCTAAATTAAAAGACGAAGTGATTTCCATCTATACTTATAAAAGGCAATGTTTGTGTGCGTGTGTGTGCGTGTGTGTGTTTAATCTGCGATGTCCAGACGAATCTATCGCACTCTATAGCCAATGAAATTTAGGCACACAGTAAGTCGTAATTTAGGTGACTGAATGCACCCCTCGAAGCCGAATTTAATTTTAATCTAGACTTTTTTTTATTTAATGTTTTGTGTTACTTTGGCTGATTTTTCGCACTTTTAATTTCTCAATAGAATGGTTTCAAATAATTGTCGACAAAATAGATAGAGACCATATCGGAAGATAACGCGATTCCGTTCCTAATCAGTACATTTTGAATTCTTAACGTGCAATTTACTGAATTTTGAGAATTTTTTAAAATACCCAGTTTGGCTTCAAGATTTCTTTTGATTTAAATTTGTTGCTCCGATTTTCTAATAACACTATTATTTTCAATTTTTTTCAGCGGAGGTATAAAAATTAACGCGGTTGTGTCGGATTTAAAGAAACAACAACGGTTAAAATATCTTTTCAAGTTTTTTAATTAAATTTATTCCTGGGATGAATTATTTTCGTCGAGCGAAATTTCTTCAGCGATAGCCTTCCGGAAGTCAGCTTCAATTTGATTGATGAAAGGGCCGGTGACGTCATGACCTTCGGGAGCTTTTGTCAGTGTTCTAAATTTTTTTTCATTTGTTGAGTCCCGATTCCACGGGCAACAATTTTTTTATATATTGTTTGGATTAATGTACTTGTACTGCTTTTCCTACATGATTATTATCGCCTGAAAAAATAAGCCGAAATCTATAATGTGTATCTTGTTTTGTGCTTTTTTTCGGTCATTGGCGATTTTTTATTTTTTGAGTCCTAGTCTCACGGCAGCGTGCGCGTACTGCTTGTGTAATACTTGTAGTTACTCTGCGCTAGTAACTCTGGTTAGACTCCGTCATTTTAACAATATATAATTTACTTTTGAAAAGCAGAACTTGTGTACCTGTTTCAAACATTCATACTCTTCTAAAACTTTAAGAGAGTTCCGAAAGGGTTAATCTTTTATTTAGCTAAACATGAGTACTTTTAATAAGATTAGCACTCTATTTTCTTTAAAAGTTACTGTTCATTTTCAAGTCCTTGAAAAAGTGCTCAGTTAATCATTACACAAAAATTAGCATTAATACCTCAATTAAGGTAAGACAATCTAAATAACAGCTTGTCGGTTCAAATATTTAAAATGCTTTAGATTATCTATACTATAAAAGGCAATGTTTGTGTGTGTGTGCGTGTTTGTCTGGATGTCCAGACGAATCCATCACACTTCACAGTCACCTGAAATTTGTGTCATTGCGTACAGTCGTAATGGTGACTGAATGCCTCGAAGCCGAAATTTTAAATTTTCAATCTAGAAATTTTTTTATTTAATGTTTTTGTGTTGTTTTGCTGTGATTTTCGACTAATTTCAATAATAGAATGGTTTCAAATCAATGTGTTACACAAAATAAGATAGACCATCGGAAAAGAGCACGCGATTTCCGTTCTAATGTTAAGCTTTTGAATTCTAAGCATCCTTACTGAATTTTGAGAAATTTTTAAAAATACCCAGTTTTGGCTTCAGATGTTACTTTCTGATTTTAAATTTATTTGCACTGCCATTTCTAATAACACTATTACATTCCAATTTTTTTCAGCTTATAACTAGAACGGTTCTGTCGGTTTAAACAAAATGGTTAAAATATCTATTATCACGTTTTTCTTTAAATTAATTTTTTTCTGGACCGTTGCGAGTTATTTTTCTCGGATCGAGTTCCAAAGCGGCACTTCTTCCGTGAACGTTGATGCAATTTTGATTGGACGCGTAGAGAGATACGTCTTGACCTTCACCTGAATGAATTACTAATTTATTATTTTCAGTTTTATTTTATATTTTGCTTGCTGTATAATAATCATTTTCATCGTTCCGATTTTGTAATATTGTTTTTGGTTAACTACTCTGTACTGTAGCGTGAAAAAAAATAAGACGGAAAATAAAAATGTGTATCTTTTATTTTTGATTTTGCTTTAAAACTTTTCATTCATTGTGGGTCTGTTCTTTTTTTTTCATTTTGTTAAAGTCCTGATTCACGAGGCAGCGCCGTCGCTTGATACTGCCGTAGTATTTATAAGACGGGCCTTCATTTCCTGAAGACACTATGGAAACTACTTTAAAGAGTTTAAAGTGTTCTAACTACTCACGTGATAAAAAAAAAAAATACAAAATGTACTTAAGAATTAAATGTTCTATGTTTAACAAACTGGTTAGTAATATTTACGTATGCGATTATATGCCGTATGAAGGGTGTCCAAAAGGTCCTTCTACGGGTAGGTCAGTCACTCAGAAACAAATATTTTGCAATAAAACATGGGGTTGGAAACATAGGGCGGCCACTAGAGGGGGTCCTTTGTCAGTGAATTGAACAGAAAAAGGATTCACCACAGCACATATTTGATGGATTACAAATTCACAATAGCACAACAACACAGCTACATGAACATTACAAGTCACACTCAGCATAACATATACAATGGAAATAAGATACAGTATTAGTAATAAATCTTCGGAGTAATTCGAGCAAGTGTTACAAGGACTTGTCGTTTAAAACTAGACTTGCTTTGTATGTTGTTATTGATCTAGCTGTAATGTTGCTTTATTGAAATTTGTATTCCGTTAAACCTGTCTTGTGCTATTGTAATTTTCTGTCCCGTTAAACCTGTCTTGTTCTATTGTAATTTTCTATCCCGTTAAACCCGTCTTGTGCCATTGTAATTTTCTATCCCATTAAACCTGTCTTGTGCTATTGTAATTTTCTATCCCATTAAACCTGTCAGCATGTAATTTATCCATTAAACCTGTCTTGTGCTATTGTAATTTTCTACCCTTAAACCTGTCTTGTGCTATTGTAATTTTCTATTCGTTAAACCTGTCTTTGTGCTATTGGTAATTTTCATCCCGTTAAACCTGTCTTGTCTATTGTAATTTTCATCCATTAAACCTGTCTTTGCATTGTAATTTTCTCATTAAACCTGCTTGTGCTATTGTAATTTTCTAACCTCTTAAACCTGTCTTGTACTATTGTAATTTTGTATCCCGTTAAACCTGTCTTGGTCTATTGTAATTTTCTATCCCATTAAACCTGTCTTGTGCTATTGTATTTTCATCCCTTAAACCTGTCTTGTGCTATATTGTAATTCTTTCTCCCTATTAAAACCTGTTCCAGCTTGCGCATTTGTATGTATTTTTACGTCATTAAAATCAATACTGTTTATTTCTATCTTCGCAATTTGTGCTATGCAGTTTTAAACCTCCTTGTATTATGTCGGAACAGATTTTCTATCCCACATTAACCTGTCTTGTTAGCATTGATTTCACCTATTCTGATACGTCTTCATTAAACCTGTCTTTGTGCTATTAAGCAATTTTCTAACCTCATTAAACACAATGATCTTGTTAACGTAGATTTTTTCATCCCATTAAACCTGTCATTTGCTATATGTTAGAGTTTTTCTATCCCAATTAAAACTCTCTGAGATTGCTATTTTCATGTCCCATTAAGCCTGTCTTGTGCTTTGTATTTTCTATCCTCTTAGCAATGATTCCTTCCCGTGCTATTTATATGTATCCCTTAAACCTGTCTTTGTTGCTATGGCTTCTTTCCAATTAAGACCTGTCTTGTGCTATGTGTATTTTCCATCACCATTAATAGGCCTGTCTATTGTGTTCATTGGATTTACATTATTGACCTGATAACTCTGGATTTGCGTTCAAACCTGTCAGTGCTGTTGTAGTTTTCTTTCCTCTTAAACAATCCATCATGGATTCATCCATTACCTGTCGCTATTGCTGTGATTTTCATCCCATTAAATACCATCCTGGTGCTATTGTAATTTTACCATCTTAAACCTGTCTTACATGCTTTGTATTTTTCTATTCCATAAACCTGTCTTGTGCTATGTAATCATTCCGTTAAACTGCGTTTTACAGTGTTTTCAGACCTGCTAATATCTTGTGCTAGTTATGTAATTTTCTATCCCATTAAATACTGCTTGATTTTCTCTTCTAACCGTCTATTGCTTCGGTTTCATCCATTAAACCTGTCTTTGCAATGTTAATTTTTCTATCCCATTAAAACTCTGTCTTTGATATGTATATAGTTTCATCCATTAACACATGTCTTTGTGCTATTGTAAATTTTTCTATCCGTTAAACCTGCCTTGTCGTTTATTGTAATTTTCTATCCCATAACTTCTCAGAAATTTTAACTCTAAACCTGTTCTTATTGTGTATTGTAATTTTTCCTGATTAAACCTGTCTTGTGCTATTGTAATTTTCTATCCCATTAAACCTGATCTTGTTATCTGTATTTTATCTAAACCCTTAAGATCTCTGATTTTCGTCCCCATTAAAATGCCATCAGTGCTTCATTATTTTCTATCCCGTTAAACCGCTTGTTAACTGTTAGCTATTTAATTTTACAATCACGCTGGATTTTATCGTAACTTATCTTGTGCTATTGTATGATTTTCTGATCTCGTTAAACCGTTGTCTTGTAGCTATTTACTATATTTAACGACCTGTGCTGTGTTATTGTGATTTTCTTCCTTCATTGAATAACCGTCTTTGTTATTGTAGTTTTCGTCCCTTAAACCTGTCTTGTCTATTGTATTTTTCCTAATTCTTAAACCTGTCTTGTGCTTATTGTGACTTTTCTAACTCCATTAAACTACTCAATCAGCGTGTTTATTGTATTTTCTATCCTGCTTAAGAGCCTGTCTTGTGCTTATTGAATTTTCTATCCCCCATAACCTGTCTTGCCATTGTAATTTTACATCTTAAACCAGTGTCTGAACGTATTGTAATTTTTCTATCCTGTTAAACCTGTCTTGTGTATATGTAATTTCTCTATCCTGCTTAAACCTGTCTTGAACTTATTGTGTCTTTCTAACCTCTTAAACTCTGTGCTGAGAAGCATTTATCGTAAAGTCTTGCTGTTTCTATCCCATTAAAACCTGTCTTGTGCGCTGTTAGGTTTTCACCCAACGTCTGTCTTTAATAATTAAGCCTGTCTTGTGCTATTGTAATTTTCTATCCCATTAAACCTGTCTTGTGCTATTGTAATTTTCTATCCCATTAAACCTGTCTTGTGCTATTGTAATTTTCATCCTGTTAAACCTTGTCTTGTTACTTTGTAATTTTCATCCCATTAAAACCTGTCTGTGCTATACTTTTTTTCAACTCCTTAAACTCGTCTTGTGCTAGGTTTGTAATTTTCATCCCGTTAAACCTGTTCTAGGCAAGCATTTTGTAATTTTCCTTATCCCATTAAACCTGTCTTGTGCTTGTTGTAATTTCAACCCTTAAACCTGTCTTGTGCTATTGTAATTTTCTATCCCGTTAAACCTGTCTTGTGCTATTGTAATTTTCTATCCCATTAAACCTGTCTTGTGCTATTGTAATTTTCTATCCCATTAAACCTGTCTTGTGCTATTGTAATTTTCTAACCTCTTAAACCTGTCTTGTGCTATTGTAATTTTCTATTCCGTTAAACCTGCCTTGTACTATTGTAATTTCCTATTCCGTTAAACCTGTGTGTACACTTTATCTGGTGTATCCTTTTATTTTAATTCACTGACTAAGGGCCCCTGTAGCTGTCAGCCTTCGCATTTGCTACCAGTGTTTTGTTCAAATAATGACTTTTTTTGCATGCCTGACCTACCCTAAAACTTAGTAAACGAACTTTTTGGACACCCTGGACGTAGAAAGGCACACCTGACATCATTTTAAATTGCAATTGATCATTAGATATATACATTAGGTATTATATTTATTGAATCATTGCGCCACATTGAATGGTGTAGAGTATCTTCAAATACATGGGAAATTTACTATTGTCGGAAATTTGTAACTACATAAAAGAATTCTTAGAAAACATTAAAAAACAATGTATCTAGATATATCCGTTCCCAGAAATTTTATTTTTAGAAATTAACTTAAAAGCTACTTATTTTTAAGAATTCGCATTCTATATATATATCTAAAGCCAGTAATTCTATTTCTAGAAGCTACATGCGATCAAAAGAATTTTTTGAAAAGGAATAGAAACTTGATGTATCTTTATATTCTTCTCTCTAGAAATTTAACTTAAAATTACTTATTTTTCAGAATTACTGTTAGCCTATGGCTTCATAAAAAGAGAAAGTAAATTTTGATCTTTTGATGGCTTCCTTAGATTTTTCCTTAGCTTGGATATAGAATGTCTATGTGGTGTTTCTTTTTTGTCCTGTTTTAAAGCTATTTTTGGCAGAACTAATAGTTTATAGTTCAGACAACTATAAAACAAAAATTTCTGTTTCTTCTAGTAAAGTTTAGAGTGTGATTCTGAAAAATAACTTATTTTTAAATTAAATTTTTAAAAATAAAATTTCTGGTGACAAATTAAACTAGACTCCAATATTTTTCACACATCTTTTCTGTCATGTTCACTAACAGTTACTCCCTATGTCAGACGATTTTTATAAACACTTTGCATATCAATGGTCTAGTTAAATTCATAAAATATGTTAACATGAACATAGATGTTAATTCAAAGCAAGAAAAACAGATTTATCTATTCAGGTTGTGCAACAATGTACATTTGGAAGAAAAATAAGAAACAATAAGCCCTAGATAATAAGTCAGAAGCAATTTTAATTTCGAGTAAAGGGAAGGCGACTACTTATTTTTATCTTACCCGATAAAAATATGAGATTATCTCCCTAAACTGCTTCTACGTATAAAAAATAAGAATCATGCTTCTCTGATAAGCCTCAATAATGCGATTTATACCATATTGCTTCGCGACTAATTATTAACCTGTCATTTTGAACTGCAATATTGGCTCAAAATCCTTGTACACTTTAGTCGAGATAAAAGTAAAACAAATTGCGTCTTCTTTCTAATAAAAATGAGTATCTCGTTTCACTTCCTTATTTTTATCCCTCCTTGTTTTGCGATAATTTTGTTAAGTTCCATTTAATGCGCGTTAGATTTTTTTTGTGTCGAAAGGAACGCACACTAAAAAGATATTGATTTTTATACAAATGAATTTGTTTAAAATTCATTATCATTTATATTATTTTTATACAAATGAATTGGTTTAAAATTCATTATTATTTATATTATTTATATTAATTTTATACAAATTAATTGGTTTAAAATTCATTATTATTTATATTATTTATATTAATTTTATACAAATTAATTGGTTTAAAATTCATTATTATTTATATTTATTTGCATAAATAATTTCTTTATATTTATTCTCATTTATTAATTTTTTATTTTGATTCATGTTTATTTATACATTATTTATTTTTCTGTCTTCCAACTTATGTTAAGCTTTGCACACTTAGGGTAGGCCTGGTCGGTGTGATAAATAGAAAATGGAAGAAAATAAGTATATTTGCTTGATATTTTCAAATGAGAATTTTTGGTGAATACAGAAGAATATGTAAATTACAATTCTATATTTGAAATAGATTTCTTATTTCTGGAGAATATAAATTCTTATAAACCATTATAATTAATATAAATTGATTTAATTATCCTGGGAATATAATAATACTATTAAAATTACCAATTCACTATACTGTACTATTTCTTTGTTATTTTTAGCTTAAAACTATTATGTGTTTCATCTATTTTATTTTTCAAAGATTTTAAATCGTGTACTTAGAAATTATTGTTTTTAGTTTTGATGAGATTAACACATATAAGCCATAAATCAGACAGAATATTGAAATTTACTTGGTATCTTGTTAGTAACAACAGAAGTAGGCAATATTTGAGAGTTACACCGTGATAATAGTTCTGAACATAGTCCTAATGTAAAAGTAACTGATACATTTCAAAAGATTTTAGATTTAAAAACCATCACTTGATACTTTATTTAGTAAAATTTTATATTTGGCACGAAAAATTTTTAATTTCATGGAGTTCATTTTGTATATCATATCCCCATAGAAATATGCGCTTTTTGTTATTCGCCGGCGATGCTTTCTAAGACTATCTTCATGAAATTTCTATAGCAGAGAAAGTTCTCTATGCCATTTGGCAAGAAAATTCATATTAGATGACTAATTTTACCAGCCGACTCCACATACCTTAGAACTATACAAAAAAGTTATAATTTTGAATTATCTTGCTATTGTATTTACACGAAGTTGATATTCATAGATAGAGATTTACACACAATTATCTTAGTTTTCACAGAATTCTTTCAAATAATATAAAGCAAGATTATAAAAAATTTGGATAAATAATAATTTTGCGCTAGTACATTGAATTCTACAAAAATGTGATGTATTCATCGATTTTCAAAGATACAACGATCATGATTCCACATCTTATTAGTTACTTGTGAATCCCCTCCCTCCAGAAAATGCTACAGAATCTGCGGAATGAATGTATTTTTTTAAGCTCCAAATGAAAAAAATTATGAAACAAGATAAATTAATTTTTATGTAAACTCGGCATAATTTCTATTACTGGCTCTTCTGGCTTGCAGATGCTGAGAGCTAGGGAATCTAAATGTATGCAAGAAGAATTACACATGATTGGGCAGATTTCAAAGACTTTAAAACATTCATTTACTTCTTCAAACACTATAAATTGAATTAAGTATAATCATCTTTCTAATATTATTATTATTATTTAACATAATACGTTAATTAACTTTTAACCATTATTCTTACTGTTTTATTAAACATCACATGTGTTGCATAGCAAATATTAAAGCGTATTTGAAATATATTATTTCGATTGCTAATTTCATGTTTTTTTTTCTATTTCAGAATCATTTATTGTCAACACTACACCCTGATAAACCAGTGAAAGAGTATTCATGAACAAAAATATGCAATTAACGCATATGCCTACTAAAGGAACCACCAAGCTGGAAAATCGATCCTTCTAACAACTGAGAACATCTTTTGTGACAACTATAGTTTTCTGAACGTCAAAAACTGTCGTCATATGACTCACCTCAACGTCATCTGATATTTACTGAAACATGATTTATGCGGTTCAATGAACTTCGTTCGTTGGACAACAAATATGTCTTATCACCTTAACCAGAGAGAACTATAAAAGGAACTCCAAGACTGTGCATAATGCATCTGTACAGTAATATACAAACTCTCTAACCGTCATGGACTCAAATGTTGCTTTTTCGTATGCCTATATATATACATATATATTCGTGATTATCTGTATAGATGAGTGCAATGACTGTTTACTGCAATAAATGTGTTCAAGATAACTAAGACTGAAAACGGACTAATTATACCCAAGCTTTCGTGTTTGTATCAAGTTTCTACAATATTAGCTTCAGGCTAGAAAAATTCCAATAGACTACTCCATTCCATGTTGTGTTTGATCCAGAAATATTTCCTTGCTGAAGAAGTATTTGTAATTAATAAATAGGAATTTTTCAGAACTAGAAATGTATCAGCTGTACGCTGCATCAAACAGGCTATATTTTCAATCCTAGAGTAATAAATGGTTCGTATTTAATACAAATGATTCATATTTAACAATCAGATTCTTGAAATATTTTGGCAGACGATTAGAAGCAATAGAGATTTTCATTTACATAACAGCATATAGAGAAAATTTAGAAAAAAACCATAAGGAAATTCTTTTCTTCTTAACAGTGGCCTTAAAATTGTTTTGCCATTCTATAAATCACATGAAACTTTAAAAAGAATGTCCCTTTGAAGGATATTATAACACTGAAATACTAATACACTGTAATTCCCAATTCAACGTACAAACTGTCGAGGGATGTGGGGAAAAATAAACAAATCAAAATCTCAGACAAAAGGAAGACCGAAAACGCCAGCTGGAATGGCTAGAGGGGCTGTTCGCCAGCACTGTAGTTAAATCTCAGATCTAGTCATTTCAAATTTAAACTGCAAATGAATATACAGCAGTTCACGAGTGATAAAATGGTTGAAGTCACCTAATGTATGAAGCAGGTACCTGAACAGGCGAGTGCCGCATGAACAGAAGTTTGCGAATTTGCTCCGAAACTTGTGTAAATGATTGGCATTCAGCAGCAAGTATGTTTGCACGTATTGTCTAAATATCAAGTATCGCCCCCCAAAAAGGATTTTCATCTGTGCTTCTGCTTCTTCGTGTATCCTCTACTTCATCGTGTGGCGTTACGATTATGCATTACTCCATCCCTAACTGTTTGTACTCTGAATTTTCAACCACCCTGTACATCTTAGCAGATTTGGAAGATAAAGTTAACAAATAATTTTATTTTGCAAGAGTATTAAAATACATATGATGCAGGTGAATAATATAAGCAATTGCATATCATAACAGAAACGTATTAATAGTCAAGGTTATAGAATGGATTTCAGTATGGCAATTGACAAACAGTTATAAAGTGGCAAAGTTTGTGATTTTTTAAAAATTTGTTTCCTTCATTATGTAACCGATAAACATTTAATTATCTTGCATCATTTGTGAATAAAATTTCATTATTTTTACCTACTTGTTTTCTATTCGGAAAATTATTTGTAAGATTTTATGTTTATTAATTTAGAAATAACTAAGTTTTGAAAAAGATTTAAATAATGAAGCTATTACCATTCAAAAATATTTCTATTTCCTGGATAAAATGGTTAAAGCCATTCTCGGATCTTAAATGTTAACATATTGAGAAATCTCTTTGTGTTAATTTATGATAAGATTAGATTAATATGAAAGGCAATTATTAACACAGCAAAGATGAGGGAAAGTGGTATTGAAACGAAACTTTTTCACTTTAAATGAGAAAACAAAATCTGGAGAGAAAAATAAAACAAGAACTGACTTAACACTCACTATAATCATTTAAAAAATATATAATAAACAGAATCATGCAAAAGCAGTATGGAAATACCTGAAAAAGAGATATTAGTTTAAATTTATGTTTCTGAGAGAAACTTAACAATGAATTAAAAAGTATCAAACAATTTTATTTCCATGTACTTACCCGTCAATTTTGAGTAAGCATTTTTACAGTGAAAACTCTTATACAATAAATTAACTAGGATGTGAAATGAGTTTTTATATATATGTATATAAAGGGATTAATATTATAATTATTATTATATTTATAAAGGGATTAATAAATTCAATTGCATTAATAATATAGGTTGTATCTAGTTATCTTTCCTGAAACATTACTTTCAATATGAGATAAAAACTAAATAAATGGCATATTAAGTTTTTCGATTTTATTTAAGCCCTTTTTACAAATTGGGATCACTTTTCAATTGACATGTGAAGTTTTCTTCTATGAATCTATTGTTTTAATCAAATATGCATAAGGCGCAGAAATTAATGTAAAACTTAAAATTGTATTGATTCATTTTTTGCATTATTTTTTCATCTATACATTAATTACATTTATCTCCGATATAGTTACAGCACAATCTATACTTTTCACAAGAACATGTATGCATTTTATCATTTTCGAGGAAGTTAAGTAAAATGCATTACTAGACAACTTTGTTCTTCTCTATTTAAATCCTCACAAAATGTTTATAAGTAGCTTGCTCTTATATCTAACATTTTAAATCTAAGTTTATTTTCCCATTATTCCCCCCATCCCTTTTCAGTTATTAGCATATGACTGTGTTTTTTTTACAAGAGGAAGATTTATTTGTCAGTGAGAATAGAAGAAAGAATGAGATACTTCGAAATTGTTATTTCTACGAACGTCTTATAAGAAACTTCATGATTTATGTTATGAAATAACTGCGACTATATACTTGATATTTGGTGCTTCAAAGAAGAGTCGAGATCACAAAATCTTTCTGATTCACTGTTCGTAGATGGCTTATGTGAGAAACCACCATTTAATTAGATGAAAGTAAAGTAACTTTTATGCAAAAGTGATCAATCAATAAAAGGATTTAAAAGAAAAGCTTTCATACACAGACAGTGCACATTGATCCATATTAAAAGTACTCCATTCGGCCACGCTTTTCTGTAAAGGGCTTATATTGTGATTTTTAAAGTGAATTATGGAAAGATTTGATATTCAAATGTTAATATCTAAACAGATTGATTCAATATTTAGTACTTAAGCTTCGAATCTGCATCTGAAGATAACGTTTCATAAACATGTCAATGCAATGCAAATTTATTTTGAGTGCCATTTATTATATTTATTTACGTATCTCCAGATAAATCAGGCATATGATTTAGATAGAAAATTAAAGTGATAAATAATATCAGTGCGTATTTTTTCCCTTACACCCTTCCTTGCATTAAATTATTTTAATACTACAAATATCTTAATAAAATTTAAAATTGCATATATCGTTAATAGTTTTCGCTTCTTACTTGAAAGCTTAACAAAAATTCGCGCGTTTGTAATGTTCATTCTTCAAATTCTCATAATTTAGAAAAAAAGGTTTGCACAAACTTTTTCCAATATTTTCTCCCTAATAATTAACAACATAAATGTAAACACTTAAGCATTTAATCTGAAATATTATGCGGATTAAAATGTATCTTTTGAGTGATAATGTTTTTTATAATTTATTAATATTAAAAATTATAGGATATAGTAAAAATTGTAGACAAGGGTTTAAATTTAGTTTTTGAAAAACATCCGATCATTAAGAATTTTGGTGGTTGTTACTGTTTTACAAGTAAAAAACTTTTACTTCATAAGTCATGGAAAATGATGAATGATGGATAAAATTATGTGTTTTCTATAACAATGAGTTTAATGTTTGAGATGTAAGTGAATGAGATTATTCTGTAAAAAATAAAGCTGCGATATTTTATATTAAGAGTTGGGTTGAGTTGTATATTAGATTTTTAGAAGAATAATTTGTTTAACGTTGTTGAGTTGATTGTACATAATGTTGCATTTTCCTTAATAGTTTTATCCCATGAAATCTAACATTTTAGTGATATGTATTTTACTGTAAAACTATAAATGTCAAAATGCATTGCACTTATATATGTATTCGAAAAATATGGTTGAAGCTTTATATTGAACCATCATACTTAAAATTCAAGGCCAGATTGTCCCATATGTTAGGAATGTGATGTTGAAGTTTTATTATTATTGTTGTATATCAACTGCTCAAAGTACTGTGCCGCTATCGATTATTATATGTCATGTTAAGCAATGTGTCGATTGTTTGATGGGTCTTTATGTAAGATGTTATGACGTGTAAAATCATGGCTATCTTGGAAGAGTGTTTAACAGTAACAAAATGTATATGATTGTTACAATTATACGAGAGAAAATAACAAAATAATATGTGAATGTCACAATTATGCGAGAGAAAGTACCAAATTGCTATATAGAATTGCAATTGTCATTATATGACAGAATGTAAAAAATATAGTTCATGATTATTACAATTATGTGAGAGAAAGTAACAAAAGACTATATTATTAT
>BGPR01001679.1:3318-14536 GCA_013235015.1 Araneus ventricosus | reverse complement strand
ATTATGTGAGAGAAAGTAACAAAAGACTATATTATTATTACAATTATACGAAAGAAAGTAACAAAATAGTATGTGATTGTTACAATTGTGTGAGATAATCTAAAAAAATTCGTTTATAATTGACATAAATATGTGAGAGGAAGTTACAGTTATGTGTTGAAAGATGTTCCTTGAAATTAGCAATTCATGTTATTTCATAACATTGTTGTTCAAAATATTTTCATATTATAATCACTTTTGTTACGTAAGGTTTCGTTTGAAGTTTTCCCTCAAAAATCATTTTGTAAGAGATTTTTGTTACTTTACTTAGCATACTAGATCAGATGGTTTCTTCAATTTAGATTAATTCTAAATTTCTAAAGTTTCTTTTTATGTACAAATATAGAAGTCGATTGCAGTTAAAAAGATGTTCAGTAGAAATTTGATTTTTGGAGGTTTGGCTTAAAATTTTTATCAAATAATAATATTTAATAATAATTCCTGTTTTACCTACGGTTCAAAGTAAATGGTGGCGCTTAAGAAAATAAACATTTTCAATGATGCCGAGTTTATCTATAAAATAGGAATTTATATTCATTATTTTTAAGTGACAGTAATTAATTTACAATAGCAAGAAATGACAAATTACCCTAAAAATTTGTTTACAAGCTGGAATAGATGAAATTCAACTCAATGATTTTTTAAAAAACATGAACTGATTATGACTAAAGAAAGTTTGTTATGTTTCATATATTCCAATGTTACTGTTATAAGAATTTTAATTAATAGAATACAATTTACAAATGAAAGAAATCGTATATTTTCAACACAATATAATAATGTTAATTTTAACCCCAAACTTATTTCCATGTTTTATTTTAATCAACAAAAAGTGATATTACCTCACTAGCTGTGTTAAAACAATTTACTTCCAAAATAAGCTCGTTATTGTGGTTAAGAAATAAAATTTCATGTTTGTTGTTATGTCCACGTCTAAGGTGTTAGATATTAAACCTCTTCATTAGAGTTCACATTCGGTGATGAGAGATAAAATTTGTGTCTTGAGACATATAGATTCCTCATATTCTAGATTTTGTAGAATAATACAAATCCAAGTAAATTATGCATGAGAAAATAAAATGTTAAGACAGACTATAATGAAAATTTCTTTGCAGAATTAGTGAAAATGCCATTTTTTAAGGTAACCGAGAACAACTTGAAGCCCAGAAACTGATTCTATTAGCGCTTAATATATATTAAATTTCAATTCTTTATTATTATTTTTTTCATTATTAGAATGTAGATGATATTAGTTATTTTAAACCACAATATAATACTGCTTTTGCTATCAAACAAATAATTATTGATAAACGATTGGTTATTTGCGTAAATGGATGTAATCGAAACATTTGGTCCTTCACATTTTTCTCAGAGTATAATTTCTTGTATCTTATTGAAATTTTGCATAAAATTTAATAATATTTTAACCAACAATAATAATAAGAGTCTTTTCGATACAGCGATCAAAAAATGTTTCAAAATAACGAAGGGAACTTTTTGCTAATTTAAACAATCTTTTTTATTAGTTTAACTACATTTAATTAAAACAATAAATTATTTAAACGAATTAATAGGTATAATTTTAAATCTATATGTGACTACTACAAGCCTGAACTTTTTGAGAATGTACAGATATTTGAAAATGTGCACCTATATGTTCGAAAAGTTAAATGCTGAAACAAAAATCACTGGAAATCCGTGGAATGACATTCAACAATATCCAAGCAGTAACGTTTTAATAAAAAAGCTGGTGAAACGCATACAAATTATATAATGCTTGAAACACCATCGTTTCTAAGAACAACCGGAGTGTTCTCTTTTCAACTTGCTCGTGTACTAGCACACTGTAGCACGTTTGTACTTGAAGCATGCACTTTGGACGTCTTCCTACTGTCTAATTGGAACTAAAGATGTATAATTTTGGTGACAATCCCCCATACAAAATTCCATTCGTCTAAGAAAGTTGCTCTCACATACCCATAAGTACACAGACCCACAAACGTCTGCGCTCACATACACATGAGTATACAGACCCACAGACATCTGCGCTCACATACCCATGAGTATACAGACCCACAGACGTCAACCCATTGACCGATTTGATCCAAACTTTAACATATATTTACAATTCTGATTATAAAACGATTTGCTAAATTCCATTTTTGTATCTCTTGGCGTTTTTGAGTACTCGTGCATATATGCATAGGGCCGGCTAGACAGAGAAACTTCCCGTACATGTATTTCGTCCACAATGTCGGAAACTTCTTCAACTTTAGTGTAACGAGCACAAACCAAATTTCATCCATCTAGATCTTTTCGTTTTTGAGCTATCAATTTCGCAGACAGACAGACCAATGGACTGACGTAATTCAAAAATAGTTTTTTCGTGGAGATACATCAAAATCTGGAGGTCTAATTTGTTGAGGATCAATAAGTGTTGACGTATATGGAAATTAAAATGGAAATGTTCCTGGTTACCTTAAATAAATTCTCTTCTTGGTCAAAATTTGATAATGCAAACACCCTATCACTGATAATTAGCGATACTTTCTTCGAATTGAACATTCACACTCATCGTATCAATACTGAAATCTGTACTAGTTCTGTTCGCTAAAAATACATGTTAACCAAAAGGTCATCGAACCCAACAACTCTAATTGCAGTAGCGATAAAATAATTGCCTCAAAGTATGTAGAGTATCAGGGAGTTTCTGACAGAAAATCTATGATACTATATAAAAATGTGCTTTTTATGAAAGGAATTTTTGTCTTTCAGTGATAAATGTATGCTATTAGTGTTTCTAGGTGTAATTGTATGTTAACTATAAAGTTATATATAAAATGTTAACTTATTGTAAACAATCTAATTAAATGTGTAAAATGAATGTAAATTGAAACAATGCAATAAACTGACTTTCTTTGTGGCTGTTGGTTGTCGATTTTTATTATCTATATGTTTCTTATTCAAATATTATTTCATGTTAAAATTAACTCATTATCTGCCATTTTCCCTTTTTGGGGGCACTTGTTTCCTAATTATTTTCGACTAAACATATAACAAACTTCTTTCATATTAATATTAGTGTAATTGTTTTTGAAAATGTGAAATAATATTTTGGCAAATAATGGATTAAAATTGTCATATAAAAGATATGTTAAGCATTATGTAATTTTAAAATTTGTGTTCAAGTGAACAACACAGTAATAACAGTAATAACAGTGAGTAATAACAGTAAGGGTTAAGAATATATTTTTGTTTCAGCTAGGTTCCGTATCATCTGAGTTTCAGAAAATGGGGGAAATTGTAATTTTCAGACCAACTGTTACGAGTATTAAAATAGGTTAGTTAATAACATGTATATCTAGACCATAATTGAAGTCCCAAAAATTATTTAGTTTTTAAAGTGATCAGCGTCTGTTTTCTAAAGAATTTATGACTTATTAAAAAGAATTATCTTCTTTCCGACTTTTTACAAGTGCAGAGGGATTTTGAAATCTATAGCAACATTAAAAATCATTAAATGGTAAATGAAGGAAGATAAAAGATTGTGTTTGCGCAGAAATGATGGGTACACTGTAAAAAAAATCCCGTAAAATTTACGGTTTTCAACTGGCAGCTGGGTTGGTTGTGCAAAACCGTAAAAGTTACGAAGTAAATCCGTAGGCACGACGGTTTTTTACCATACAGGAACAAGTTTTTCACGTAAAAGTTACGAAGTAAATCCGTAGTCACAACGGTTTTTTACCGTATGAAATCAAGTTTTCTCCGTAAAAATTAAGTCATCGAAGTAAGTGACGTCATCGACTGGGTTGAGTTGTTTTTCTCCTTCTGTTCGAGTTGAGTTGAAATGAGCTGATGTGTATTATCAATTAGGAATATTAATTAATCAATGCTTAATTATTAATTTCAATTAGTTTAATTAAAATAATTTTTAATTGAACGATTTCGATGCAAGATGGTGACAAAACTTCCAACTCCTCCGAGCCGGGGATCGAAACCGCGTTCATAGAAATAAAAGGCAGTCGCTCTAACCATTAGACCACCGGAGACTTCATAAAATGAAGTAAAAATAATCTATTTGAGTTTTAAAGTCACTATAGCTCTAGTGGCGCCACTTAGTGGTGTAAATATCAACTATTGCCAGAACGCGTGTTTTAAGGTTAGCTTTCATGAGTGACAACAGGTTACTGCAACATGTGTAAACAACAGCGGAGATGGAACCCTATTAAAGAGATAAAATGAATGCAATAAAATTACATTTAAGAAAAGGGAAAGTTATCGTACGGAAAACAATACCGTATGACGAAAAATAGAATTTGAACTGCCGGTTTTAAACCGTTTATGGCTGGAGCGGAAAACGGTGAAAAACCGTTTTGTCAACAAAACAGCTTTAAACCGTCAAATATACGGAAAAAGTCCGGTAAAAAAACGGATATTTTTTACAGTGTATGAAACCAGAGTTAATAGGTTTGATAGTTTACAATTTAAAAGGCTAGATGACTCTTCAGTTGGTGGAGCGATGCGTCATATATTATTCTTTCTATCCATAAGTTAATATCACTGGCAATCACAATAATTGTTTCCAGCCTACAAAGGTAGCAATGTAGTGCAAGTTTCTTCGAGAAAATGCCTTCTAACATGGTAACGAATCTTCTGTATTTAAAGTTGGAAACAAATATTTGAGCATTACTAAAATTATGTATTTTCTCTGACAGCAAATTTAGCGTCTGAACATTAAATTCAAAGAAATTTCCTGAACAAAAATTAAACCGTGATATTTTATATTAAGGTATCCGACTGGTTTAAAATCGTTGTTTTTGATGAAATTATCAAAAATATTTTATGACTTAATTTTGTAGCCTGTTTACTCGGCTTTCTAAAACTGTCTCACTTTTTACTCTACGTGAATTACAAATGGAGTTACAGCTGTTTTATTACCGAACTGTAAGCGTTATTTTATGTTGCATGAAAACTTTAAATGTGTTTTCTAAGAAATGATATTTTTGAAGAAAACTGTCGACCGTAACAATGATTTCTCAAAAAGTTATTCAAGTATTGATATGAAATTTTCTGAGATTTTTTTTGTAATATGCTCGATGTTTTCCTCTAAAAACTAAGGTGAATTTTAAAATCAAGTATTATTTTTAAGTGCTTATATATAAACGAAAAGCCTTTTTTATGAAAAATTACCAGTTTAGTAACTATGTTCAGCTATATCTCAAAACTATTTTGAAGTACAAGAAATATTGTAGAGCATTACACAGATAACTGTCATAAAAATGTACTCTTACAAGGATTTATGTATATTTAGAATGCGATTTTGTCTATGGCTGTTAGCGTAAGGCAAATATTTTAGTCATTTTTCTTCAAATTTCTCAGTTTTTAAAAAAGAATATTATTTTGAAAGCCTAATTTTACAATATTTTCATAGTTTTAAAACATATGCAGTTGAAAAATAACATTCAAAAATATATATGTTATTTTTCAAAAAAATGTCTCCGAGCACAGTCGGATACCTTAAGACGTATGTCGAATTCTATATTAGAAATTTTAGTGAAAGAAAATAGTTAACACATTACGTTGATTGCACAAAATGTTTCAATGTTCAGTTTTATCCCATGAAATCTAATATTTTATTGATAATTTTAATGTAAATATCTAAATGTATTCTTGTATGCATATATTCGAAAAACAGGACTGAAGCTTTATATTGAAACATCGTAAGTAATTAACAAAATACTGATTTGAAAGACTGAATGATTTTGCATAGATTTCTGAGATGAATTTCCTCAATTTTTCAAAAGTATCATGCCCTGAAAGAATAAGACATTAAGAAAATTTATCATTTTAATAAATGTTCATATTATTAAATAAAATTTTAATTACAAGAAAGAAATATGTTACAGAAGAGAATTAATGTTTCCCATTTTGTGTGTCTGAGAAAAAGTTTGTTTCCACTACTTACAATTATTCGAAAAAAATCTTCTATAAGTATATTTTTGTAAACGTTTAAGAACACTTGTGATACAGTAATAATTTAGCGTACATTCATATTTATGAACTGTACTTCTTTCGTGATATTTATTTTAAACTAGTGTCCCTGAGTAGCAGTTTCTAACCCTTATGAAAAACGAGAGATAATTTCTTTTGAAAATTCTTCTCAGAAAATATTTGTCCGTTTTATTCTGACAAAGACTTTACATAACTATTCTTGAGATTTCTTCTCGCATGCTTTCCTTAAAGAATATTCTTCACTCTTATTGGAAAATAAAATGAACGATATAAAGCGCCCTACATAAGAGAAAGAAAAGAAGAAATTATAAAATCAAATATTGAACTGAATAAAAAAATATACATAAGCACATAAAATAACATAAAAATAGAAATATCGAATGAAATAAGAAGAAGGTAATACTAATACAAATCGAGGGAAATGGAAAAGATATCTCATTTACAAATGACACTCATTTCTAAAATCCGTCACTCTTGAAAATTCTTATTGAAATGTGTGAACAGGACTGTGTTATAGTAGGACCGAAAGTGCACAGACTAATGTTCTAGGCGGACTTGCTTTAGAACAGGTCTTTGCGAAGATCATGAATGGCAACAAGGTGGAACACACGTGCCTTCTTTTTTTTTCGTTCGCCTAGTTGGTGATAGATAGGTGAAGAATGGATGTGAGTTGATGTTCCCTTTTTTTGGATTCCTGTTTCTTACAAGCTGCTGCTTGGTGTTCCAATCATGTTTTTCGTGAGATGAATTGAAAGCTTTTCAATTCCGATGTGAAATCCAGGTTTCACCACAGTAATCATGATGTTAGATTTTTATCTTTATAAATTGCTTAGAAACAGAAAAAATATCTTATTCAATTAAAAAAAGCAGCGGCGAAAAAGTATTAAAAATGAATACTTCCTCATTCTTAATCTCAAACTGCTTAAATTTATTCTGCTTACGGAAGAATCTTTAATTGTTTGACATTCTATTTAAAACAACATCGATTTTAAATTAATTAAAATTCATAAATATAAAAACACTCAGTAGTTTTAAATTCGTTAGGGGGTTTTAGTTTCATTCTATGTAGGTCGTCGAGATTTGTTGCCCGGATAGCCACGTACTTTTTGGGCCACTCCTAGTCGATTAGATTACTGTGGCATAAGTGCCTGTGTTAATCTTTCGTTAATTTTTATTCATGAATAGATGGTGCTGATAAAAATTCTGACGTGACGGACGGTGAATTAATTCAGTTATTAAACAATGATAGGCAGAAGCTTCAAAAGAGAGCCAAATGAGATCAGTAATATTAGAATGGCTCATAAGGAGTTAATGTTAATTTTGAATATATTGAGCCCCCAGAATAAGTCTGAAGTACGGACGTTCATATTCTATTCATAATTCATAAGCTATTCATAAGAATGCGTGAGATATCAATGTTTTGTAAAGAAAATCTTTAAGAAAATAAATTTGTTTTTTTTAAATTGATATAATTTCCGAGATTGTTTTAATGCGGCTAACTTTTTTTATAATGCGAGCCTAAAAGATTGCGTTTTGCGCTCCCGTAAAAGCAATACATCCTTGACGATGTTGTTGAGTATGTAGTGCTATGCATAAAGAGTGGTCGTTCTATTATTGCCTCAATATATGGCATTTTCATTTATCGAAAATCGGCATTCACAGTTGATTTCGCGTGTCTAAGACTCAATCGTAAATTGAGTTGATGAAATGCTTGGAATGGTAACATTTTATTAAACTTGGGTAGCAATTTGCTCAAACAGGAGGTTTTAATGAATTAAACATAACACTTAAGCAAATCACTTTCGCAAATTGAACTTAAATGCCGAGACTATCAAAAATATAATTTTCTTGATTGAAAGTAACATTATAATATTCTCAGTCAAATGTATGCCACTGTAGAGATGGATTTCATTTTAGCCCATGTTAACAGGCCGGTCATCAATAGCATATTTCAAAAGTATTGATGACAACTCCTCGAGATACAAAGTAAAAGTGTAGAGATGAGACACAGGAGAGATTCCTGGGAACATTCAGAAAGGCAGCTGTGAATTTGAGGTTTCTCCAGGAAGGTATCTTTTGACTTCCAGACACACTAGCAACTTTGTATTTTGGGAAATACTGGATACTTTAAACTTTGAGTCATTAAGATTATTAATTCGATCGCTACTATGTGTAAATGAAAATTATATTTATATTTTAAGGCAGATTTTTGTTATAAATATATGACCTCAGTTAGTTAAAATGACGGAGGTGTGATTGTCATCAGTGAAAGGAGATTGTTCCAACAAGTAGAAACTTACTCATATTCGTAGTTGTAATCCTGTAAGATGGTTTATTGTTTAGTTTTAAGTATCTATGTTTGTGTTTAAATAGAGTACCAGCAGGTAATCAAAACCGTTCCTGCCGGAGATCCTCATTATCAAGGTTTGCAGTTTCGATGAGGTACTGATTGTCTTGTGAATATAAACCACTAGCTATGACCACACATTCAATTGATTGCCTTCTAGACATAAAGGTAAGATTAATATCTCCTTTCCTTTTCTTAATACCGACTATTGGAAGTTTCACATTTGATATACTTGTGTCAAACGATCTTCTTGATCAGGTCATTCTTTTCATACACTTCATGTGTGAAAGTGGATGGTTAAGAATGTTTTTTTATTGTGAATAATGAATGGAAGTTGCTGAAAGATTGAGGAATACAAAACTTAATTAAAATTCTTATTTTCTTCGTCTCTTTTCTTATACGCACAATGGGCTTTATAGCTTGATTCAAATTTCAATTTGTAGTATGAAATTTTCAGATAATCAGCCTTAAAGAGAGATTTTACCCGTAATCAGTGATTCCCATTTGGTTATCCTGAACTGCTTCTATACGTTGTTACAGATGAGAATTCGTTATCAGCAAATACTCAATTATTATCGAAACCCTCAGATTAGATTAGGAACATCAAACAATGACTTGTTAGACAACATATAAGAAGAGGCTACGCGTGGCGCGTCCGATAGGCAGGTTAAAACTTATATTAAAACAGGACAGTTTTTCTCCAGCTAATGTAATTTAATAACTAATGGTCAATCAAAATATTTATACACTTCAAATTCAACAGAAGTGTCAAGAATGCTGATACAAAAAAACTCATCCAGTATTTAGGTATTAGAAATGGGCACATATCCAGCCCCAATGATCGGACATGCCAGTGTTATAACCTGTCGATACAAGGAAAATAGTTAGGTACAATGGGGTGTACCATGAAATGAACAAAATCTCGTCACTGGCAACAAACTCTCGTGACAGTCGACAAATTAAAGTCAAAAACACCCGCTTTTAGGATAATGAATACATACATTTAGGGACAATTGCTACTGGGAATGTGTATGGACTGTCTCTTCGTATTCCATTTATGCGAGTGTGTGTCCATCCGTCGTATTTTCGAATGGACCACCTTGACGTCGTATTGTCGACTGGTGCCGAGATTTTGTTGCGATCATGTGACCTCCTATTACGACCAATGATTTTCCCTGTGTAAGCAGTGTCTTCGATAAACCACTTGAGAAGTTACCACAGAGGTAAGCTTTTCGACAAGACATTTTGAATTCTTTTAGAAATGTGTCTACATTTAGAGTTAATATTATTTATTATATCCTGTTGGTGATCATTTCGCTTTCCAGATTACTGACCACAGATCATTCGCTTCCTTCTTGTCTGTAAAAAGAAACAACTCTGGCAAGCAAAATCCATCTATGACGTTATAGTTGATAATTTTCATATTCCTTCGTCCATATCGTATAATTCCTTTTTAATACCTAGTTTTCATTTTCGGTGAGTGAGTGACAATTCCTCAATAAACAAAGAGCTTCATATTTCCTGCTTTATCACGTTCTTTGCTGAATACTTTTAAAGTAAATTACTAATGTTTTTGCATTTACCAAGCACAGGCTGCATTCTTGATGAACACCAGAACCCAAATCCCCTTTTATCTAGATCCTCTTACCCCATCGGAGCCCATTAAAATCCACTAATCGATTATTACCGGATCACACGTCGCGCCAAAGCAGGTCGTCATGTCCTGCCACAGTAAACAGCTGAAAGCGTGTTTGTCAAACAAAGGGTGAACATTCGAGATCGCACTCCGGTTAAGATAGCCAAGAGGCTGAGTAAATAACGATTCAACAACAATTACCTTGTTTATTGAAAGAGGACCCAGTTCACGTAATTATAAAAGAGACATGGAAATGCAGAGCTGGATTTCAAAGAATGTGACTATCATCGATTAATGCCGGATTTGAGTAGTGTTACCATTTGCTATCCTTGACTGCAGGAGTTTATTTAATTCAATGAATGACCCTTAATGTTTAAAATTTCTCAAAAGTAAAAACTATAGGAATACTTCTATATAGGAATAAAATGAAGACACATACCCAACAGTGACCTAGTGAAGATCTAGGCATGGAATGACCGAGGAACAGGAATCGGAGGATGAAGGTTATGTGTTCTATTCTTTGAACTCATTCTTAACGTAAACCACTCAAAAACTGGAAGACTAACGTGAGTTTTAGTAACGAATTGTTGCTGTCTCACTGACTGCTGAAGGTGCTCCTGATTTTTCTCCAAACGAAACACAAAAGTGGGCCAGTGTCCCTTGAGAGTTCTCTGGGAGGCAAATTACCATCTGTTGGAGAAAATTTTTCCATTTTCCGCAGCTGCTCCAAAACCACTCTGACCAACAAGAGACCACGATCTTCCCATGATCATAAGTACTTAACTATACATGCTCGACCAGGCTGGATTATATCCGCCACATAAAGAGACATTTTAATTTTGAGACATAAAAGTTTGTTTTCATATAAATATGTAATTTGTTTGTTAAAGAAGACGGGTCAAATTTGTAAAAGTATTAGCTTAATTGGCCAATTCGAATACTAGGATAAGAAAGACCAACTAGGGGCTATATATTATAAGGGAGAGATAATTCACGGTTCTGTTTCCAAAAAGAGCAGTTAATGCCTAATCGACGAATGGCTACTTGAGGTATATTATAGCACGCCATTTTTTGTAGAATGCACTAGATTCGTTTCTGTTTTGTGTGAGGCCCGGTCATTTAATTCAAATGTTACGCATTGCTTGTTACTTCTTCTCAGCTGTATTGCTTGTTACTTCTTCTCA
>BGPR01001678.1:146457-229864 GCA_013235015.1 Araneus ventricosus | reverse complement strand
TCGACTCAAATGATTAGCCAGGCTCTTTTATAAACACTTGGTAAAATTTAATTTTGTAGTCCAAATGAATTTGTATTGAAATTCATTTGTAATATTTTATTAAAATGTATTCAAAATACGAATTTAATAAAGTCTTCATTGCAAGTTTTTTTATTTGTCTCATTCATATTTTTATTCGATTGTATACTTTATTTCTTTGAACTAACATTCAGAGTGATTAATTTCCCCTTTTTTTTCTTTTATGATGCGATTTTAAAATTATTCCTAAATTTTTTATTGTAGATAATAGAAATTTTAATTCACTGGGGTTATTTGCATTCTTTGTTATAATAATATATATTATTATGTACAAATTTATAGCTTTCAAATTTTAAAAAGCACCGATTTCCTCTAAAATACCGTGAAATAACATACTTTTTGAGGTGAAAATATTTAATACTTCTGTTTGCAGAATATAAAATTGACAGTTGTGACAAATCTTCTTTAAAAATCTAAATTATGCAGTTACTTTATATATTTTAGAAGTCTTTCACCTTTCTGTTTATTGCGAAAGCGAATTGTTAATTCTCTGTCTGCTCACCTAATATTTGAACTTTAATTTGAAACGGGAAATGTTTAATCTTCAACGTTCTTGCTGAATTGAAGACATGTTCATAAAAAAGAAGTATAGTCATTCGGGTGTAACATTTTGAATATACTGAAGATTATATTTCATACTTTACGTTATATCTCAGAAGGCTTTTGTTATGTACTATTTACTGCTAAAAAGATTTAGTGCCCTACAATAAGAAAGCAAAACCACCACTTTATAGAGCGGTAATATATTTTTTACATACATTATATTAGAGAAAAGAGCAGCAGTGCTTTGAAACGTACAAGCCGAAAAAAATCAGAACTTTTTTCCTGTCGGAATACCGCGGAAAATTTGCTATTTGGCGAGAAATTAAAGGAGGAAAAAAGTTAGGAAATTGATTGATATCTTCCGTTCCCGAATGAGCCTTAAAAATCGTAAAAAGTGACGAAAATCGACTGTTTTTAAATAATTTTTAAAATTTCTCTCTATCTGTTCTTTATAGCATTAGACGTTGAGTACTCGTCTTTTTAAGAGGAATAAAATCTAGTTTATCAAAGTCAGTCTATAATTTTCGGTGGTACATTCCCTCCAATGTTGGCAAAAATATATGAAATTATTTCAGTTTGCAATTTTTAGTTCCTAATCCTTAACATAATTTTCACAATTTTAATCGGAAATATATTAAACATTTAGTTAAACTTAACCCTCTGGGTGGTTCGGTCTCCCTTGTAAAGTGTTTCAAAATGCGAGTGATCGAAGACCTCTTATCTGTTTTAGAAGTGCATCTTCCTCCCAACAGAAGATGTTCTAAAAGCGTAGCGGATCCAGTCAATTCCCCCCTCTGAACTATGGACAATCAGCAACCTCCGTGCAGGGACTAACCACAAGAATCCTTTTTATCCAGCTTGGAACCTATTCAAACTAGCTTTTATTGCTTTTAGAGATCCCACCTGTGGTGTGAATAAATTAACACTTCATTATTTCGAGAGGGACAGTTGGGAACAATTTTCTGCATATTGACCTTGTAAGTCAATAACACCAGAAAACGCAAATACACACCATTAAGGACGGACCAAAAATGAAGGCTGTATTACTTATTTTTTACGTTGTGAGTTTCTAAAAATATGAACATCATTGAAGTTGCATATATATATATATATATATATGCAAAGTTTGATGACAATTTTTGGAAAAATGACAGAAAATGTAATATTTTCATACAATAAGACATTAATAGTTTAATTAATACAAAAGAAAAAGAATTAAGAAGAAATTTTAATTTTATTTAGATTTACAATTCGTACAATTAAAAAGAAAAACGGATGTAGTTTACCTCACTGTTTTGTGAAGAATGAAATGATAGAAGTCTGTTTCTGTTTTTCATTTACTCTTCGACAAATTATACTACGCAGATTTCTCAATATCATTTTTTCTGCAGGCGTGCTTTCATCTTCTTGCAACAAGTAATAAAGTAACGACTCAATGTGTACTAATGCGTCACCGAGACTTAATTTTTGATGAGTTACCAAGATTTTCCTCATCACTTGCAGGACATTCTTCGAAATTCCTTGTTTCTTCTGAACCACAAGTTACACGGGACGCAATATCATCGTCACTTAAAACTTCGCAACATTCCAATGTTCATCCATTTTCCACCGCTTCTTCCTCCACATTTTCAGAACAGTCTACCTTTCTCAAATCTTCTTTATAGCACAATAAAACTTTTCATATTGTTTCTTGATTTAGTACTCGGTAAAAGGTAGAAAATTTAGAGAAGATCAGAAATATAAACTGCGTTTAACTGGCTTAATCCGTCTTGATGGACGATTACAATATTTTCTTTTTGTATACTTCCGTACATGAGAAAGCAAAAACAATCTATCTTTTCATAATCAATTTTACGAAAATGGACCTAGGTATGAAGTACAAAATTATTGAATTTTTTTTCTACAGACAGTGTTTTGCAAACTTGGTAAAATCGTAAGAATAAGGAGGAAAATCTAACATCAATTCGAAATAAGTCAGGTGCTCTTTTACAATTTATAGAAGTCTTGGACATTTTCGATGTACTATTGAAAAACAGTTTTGGGCCTTTTCAAACCAAACATAAAGGAAATTTCATAAGCATAAAAATGACACTTTATTCTTTATAAAAAAATAAATTATATATGCAATTCAAATATATCATACAACTTGGAATATAAGTCTTTTGTTTACAGTTTTATTACTATCCATTAAAGTTCAGAATGAAAATAAAAGCATGTAAATAAATCTGAATTTTATAAAAACAAATTATACTTTACAAATTACATCACACGCACACGCACACGCACACACATACAAGATATTGTGATAAAACACATTATTTGGCATTTGAAGGTAATATTTTTAAATAATGCAAAGCACGCGACTGATTTATTATTGGAAGAACTGCCTACAAACTCGTTATTAGTGGATCTAGATGTATCAAAGGTTTGTAACATATATTAGTGGATTTCTTGTCTCAGAGCATTAATTAAAATTTAACTTGCAGTTGGCACGGCATTTACCGAAAACAATTCAATTTAGCTATATAGATTTGATCATTTATAGAATAATGCTTAATATCACATCAGAAAAAACATTATGCTTCAAGGAACTAGCGCACAAATACAGTACTTCTGAAGTTCGTATTAATATTTTCTGAGAAATATTTCTGTCTTATTTATTAGTATTAGTTATTTATTACTTATTATTAGTTATTTTAGTCAAGAAATAAACATCTTTATTGATTATTACAATATACGTAAGACAGTTAATCTGCAGATTATCAGACTCTTAATAAGATTATTAATAGTCTGATAAAATAACACACCCAAAGATTAAATTCAGTCGATATTGCTCTTGACGTTTTCATCTAAACTATATTTTCCCCTGCCTTTAACAAAAAAATATTTTAAAATGTAAAACCTGAAATTTTCTTCCACTTCCTTTATCATTTATTTCCATGTGCGTTATTTTTTTTTATTTCAAAGTGAGTTAAAAATAAATTTCCGACTAATAAATATTTAATAAAATAATAATTATTTTTCGTAATGAGTTTTTTCATTGTAATTTTTATGATAGGATGAAGATTATTTAAAGGATAATCTTTTAAATAGTGTTATAAAAAATTACGAAACTCTTCTGGTTTTCAAAAAGATTACACTTAAACATGAAAATTATTTTTTAATTAAAATCAAACCTATATCATGAAATAATCTTTATAAAACTGAAATTTTCAATTTAATCTGAAAGAAAAATCAATAAAACTAATGTATCATTTTCATACAAAAAAATTTATGCTATTTTTAGACAAAAATTTAATTGTACTCCATTTTTATAAAGGAAAAATTAGTAGATGGAAATTATTAATATGAAAGAAGAATACATTAATATCATAAAACTAGTTGAATGGATAAAACACGCATCGATTCAAGAACATTCTGCAACTATATATAAATAGCAGATTTTCTTAGCTACGCCCCAGGACTCTCAATTTTTTTTATGCTTGAATGCGGTATTGAAACAAAATCTATTTTACTTAAACCACGAAATCTATTTTACGTTACAATTCGAGATGGAACTTAAAAAAATTGAGGCATTGAAAAGAAAATCTTATATCACTAAAATTGCATTAAAAGAGTAGCACTTGAAACATAATAATGTCAAACCATGTTGACATTAAACAGAACTTATCCGGAATACGATTCGGAGTTCCGACACACACAATGCGAAAAAGAATTCTACACCTCAATTCTTCCTGAAAGATATCCTGAATGTAAATAGCATTAAAATTCCCCAAACCACAGGGGAGTGTGGGGTCTTGGATCCTGCGACAGCTCTAATTTGCAGTAAGCACATCCTTATCCGTCTTCATTGTGCTGACCTTTGCCCTCCCCAGATAATCAATCAAGATGTCAAACCCAGAAAGGGGACAGAAATTCGGAAAAATACGTCTCTCACCCCTTAGAGAAAGTTCACAATGGACTTAAAATTCCGTGCAAACCGATTAAGGCGTGTTTCGGATCACTGGTTGAAATGCGTGTTCTCCGCTTATGGGGTAGTTCAAAGTCGACGTAAAAATACGTGTGAAACGCTCAGAGGGTTAAGTCTGTTTCTTTGAGTAAGATTTCAGCTTATTTGTAAGTCTTTAATGTGTCGAATTCTATACGATCATGTCATGGTGAGGTCCCTAGTTATTTTATTTAATGTTAAGAATAGAGAAATTATTTAAGGCTAAGATCGCACCGTTTCAATGGTGCCGTGACAAACCGCTGCACGTGGTTAGAGTTGGGGTTAGGCCAATGAACGCCTATACAATCTGCCTACATCGCAGTTAGATGTTTAAAGATGAATAAAAAAACAGTGATTCGAATTTGAGTAATAGTAGTTTTATACAGAATTTCCTTACTATTTTCCAGAAATTTATTTTGTTGTAAATGAAATCAGTTTGGACTTTATGTGTACTTGTATGGTTATAGAATTGAGTGCTCGTGTTGTAATTATGTTTATTTGTATGTAAATAGATGTTTGATAGATTCATAATCAGTTGTGTTTTCATGATCAATAATTAAGCTAATAGAAATAGGAGTAGGCAACAAAATGAACCAATTGTTCCCGCTTTGCCAATTCAGGGACGAAAAGTTGACTTGAGTTTAGTCGAGTTAATTCCTAGATTTTCAAGGAAAAAAGATAGCGTTAGAAATTTTACTAAGAAAATCGATGATGTAGGACAATTCAAGAATTGATCGAAGGTTGAAAAGTTGACAATTTTAAAGCTTAAAATATGCGATGATGCTGAAAAATTCGTTTCCTTTAACATTAGAGGTGAAGAATTAAATGCTGATGACTATGTAGTTAACACATAAATTCTTAATTTCGAGGACAAAACCCCCTTAACAACATACCTTCAAGAATTAGCACAATGCACGCAGCGAGATAAAGAATCCGGGGATTAGGCTATTGTAAACTTCAAATTCAAGCGAACGGGGCCAATCCAGCAGTTAGGGACGCAAACAATAGTGTTTTATTTACAAGATTTTGTGCAGGTCTTAACCCGGAATTGCAACGGCAAATATTAACCCTCTGAGTGTTTCACACGTATTTCTACGTCGACCTTGGACTACTCCATAAGCGGGAAAAATTAGATAAACTAAACAAAAATTAAAATGAAACAAAAAGAAAGAAAAAAGTAAAGACAAAAAAACAGCAAATTTAGACAAGAACAATGACAATACATCTTTAATCGTAAGAAAGCAACAGCCTCAAATTGTTGCATCAACAGAAGGTTGAAACGATAATATTTAAAACACACAAAAATATATAAAAGTGAATTTCGAAAGCAAAAATTGTTCAAAAAGGAAGAAATGAAAAAGGAATCGAATGGTGAACTTTATCGAAGACCACTCACCATAAAGATTCCAAAATTAGACAAGATTTTCTGTCAAGGGTAAGATTATAAATCAAAATTATACCCTTTGTGGCCTGAATCCCGTTGAAACACGCATTTCAACGTGTGGTCGAAGACACGCCGAAAGCAGTCAGCCCGGATATTTACGTCCCTTGTGAACTGTCTCTAAAGTGCCAGAAACGTATTTTTCCGATTTTCTTCCCCCTTCCTTGGTTTGACATCTTGATTGATTAGCTGGGTAGGGTAGCGGTCGACACAATGAGTGCTGATAAGAATGTACTTACTGCAAATTAGAGATACCACAGGATCCAAGACCCCACACCCCCTTTGGTTTGGGGCATTTTAATGCTATCTGCATTTAGGTCTTCTTTCAGAAAGAAGGTCAGTTTTGGATTATTTTTTCTAGTTGTGTGTATCCGAATTTGGATTCTGTATAAGTTGGGTTTAATATTTGTCAGCCTGGATTGAAATTGTATTATGTTTCAAGTGTTTTCCCTGTAATACACTTATGTTATATAAGATTTTATTTCAATGCATCAATGTTTTAATCGAATTGTTAAGTAAAATAGATTTTGTTGCCCAATCTCTTTCAATACCCCATTCAAGCATAGAAAAATTTGAGAAGCCTGGAGTGATAAGAAAAGAGGGGGGTTGTTTATTTTGTTATATAACATTGAATTGAAAAAAAAATAACTAAGGTTTAGGTGTGATTTTTTAAAACTATAGCAGTTTTTTTTTCTAGATGAGTTTTCTATATTACACTACTTAGAATTTCTTTTAAATTCATCAAAATGAAATAAATTCCGAAAAAAAACAATTATTTTTTCAAATAATTATTATTCAATTTATTTTTTGCTCACTCTGAACAAACATTGAAACAAATGTTAAAGAAAAGGGATGAAAATTTTATTTTTTATGTTTTAAAATATTATATTTTTGTTAGAGAAAATTTTGGTTTACATGGAAACGTAAAGAATAATATCAACTAAATTTAACGTTTCAGTGATCTTAACAGACTTTTATCTTACTAGAGCTTATTAAGAGTCTGATAACATCTGCAATTTAAGTTTATTTCAATAGTCAGTGAAAATGTTTATTTCTTCCTTAAAATGTAAGAACACAAAACCATTTCTAAGAAAATATCAATGCTTACTTCAATGATACTGTATTTATGCATTAGTTCCTTGAGCGTTATAGTTTTGCTGATATGCATTCTTCAATAAGTGATCAAATCTAAATGCCTGAATTGCATTGTTTTTGGTAACTCTTATGCCAATTGCGAGCTGAATTTTAATAAATGCTATGAGACAAGAATCCACTAATATGTGTTACAAACCTATGATGCATCCCGACACGTTATTAACGAGTTTGAAGACAGTTCTTCTAATAATAATAGTAGTCTCAGGCATTGAATTATTTCCAAACTCCACCGTCACATGCTAGACAATGTGTTATATCACAATATCTTGCGTGTGTGCTGTAATTTGTAAAGTATAATTTTTTTTAAATAAAATTCTGATTTATATACACGTTTTTATTTTCATTCTGAACTTTAATGGATAATAATGAGACTCTTATTTATTTTCCAAGCTGTATGATATATTTGAATTAGATCTATAATTTTATTTTTAAAGAAAAACAGTAAAGTGTCAGTTTTATGTTAGTTAAATTTCCTTTATATTTGGTATGAAAAGGCCCAAACATTTTTTTGAATATCACACCGATAACGTCCAAGACATTTATAAATTGTGAAAAGGCACCTGATTAATTTCGAATAGGTGTTAAATTTTTCTCCTTATTCTTTGATTTTGCGAAGTTTGCAAAAAATTGTCTGTAGAAAAAAAATTCAATAACATTTTATTTCGTAGCTAGCGCATTTTCGTAAAATTGATAGAAAAAAAGTTTGATCGTTTTTACTTTCTAGTAAAAGAAGTATACAAAGAGAAAGTATTATAATCGTCGATCGTAAATTTCAACACGAGATTTTGATTAATCTCCACGTTTTAGACCTTTCTGAGTCCGAAAAACACAATTTTGGAATTTTGTTTGTGAACACGGTAACTCAAAAACGGTTAAAGCTAGAAAGACGAAATCTGGTGTATGGACTTTATACAAAATTAGTATATTTCAAACAATTTTTGGATAAAGTCCGTAAACGGGAAATTTGTATGTTACACGATAACTCAAAACTCAATAGCTAGATAGATAAAATTTGGTACACAGTTTCAAAAATTAGAAATGTAGGCCCGTATTAAATTTTGGACGAAATTCCTTGAAACGTTGACTGTCGGTCGGTTTCTGTAATCGCATGCTTGTGAACACTATAATTCCCAAACGCAACGACTTTGATAAATGAAATTTGGTATGTGGTCTTTTAACCCTAATTGTCCAATTTTCGTTTCAATCGTGTAAAAAAACTCTAATGCCCCTGAAACTCAATATGCCATTACTTTTCGATAAAAAAAATTATAAATAAAGAATTAATTTTAATTTTGAAAAATTCGCGACTGGATGCTCTACCTGGACTATAGTATCAAAGTTTCAAATTTCAGGTGAATTAAATTTCCGTTTATTATAATAGAAGATAATCTCTTGCGTACTAAATAAAGGTTATATGAATAAGCTATTTCTTCCGACATTTAGTGCATTGGTTTTCTAAATGTAATCTTTAGTTTGAGGATTATTAACTCGCCCTCTTAAAAAGCATATATAACAAGTTTCAGTACAAAAGGCTTGAAGTATATTGTTTTTTTTAAAACATTATTCAGGGGTTAAGAAGGCTATTTATAATCCTTCATGCGTATTAATTATTACTGGCTATTTTGGAATATAGATTATTATGTGACTATCTATATAATAAATGTTTATGTGCATACAAAACGGATTACGCCAGTTAAGCTCCGTTTCTATTTGTGATCGGCACTAAATTTTTTACCTTTTGCCGAATACTAAATCAAGAAACAATATGAAAAGTGTTATAGTGCCATCAGAGATTAGTAAAATATATACAAATGGCATTGTAGTTGAACCTTAAAATTAAGGAAATAATTTTTACATTCGTAGACTAATATGCTGACGTGTAGACTGAAAATAAATTGAAATCAAGAATATAAAAAAGACAATTAATAATATAAAGTACAGGCAATATCTAGAATACAACTATTAATAAACATCAAATAAATTGAAGTCACAGACATCTAAAGAATATCAACCTTCATGCAACTTCAATGATGTTCATATTTTTAGAAACTCACGACATGAAAAATAAGTAACATAGCCTTCAATTTTTTGGCCCAACGGTCTGGCATTTGTCTAGTCTAACGGTGCTTATTTTTGTCATCTGGTGTTATGGACACGGGTATTATACAGAATGAGGGCTCTCGAAGACATGAAGTGTAATTTTGTCACACGACAGGTGGGATCTCCGAAAACATTAAAACCTAGTTTGAATAGGTTCCAAGCTGAATAGAACGGATTCTTGCGGTTAGTCCGCCCCTCCAAGGGGGTTGCTGATTGTCCGCAGTTCAGAGGGGGAAAGAGACTTGATCTGCTGCGCTTTTGGGAAAAATCTTCTGTTGGGAGGAAGACACTTTTAAAACAGATAAAGGTTCTGCAGCCGCTCGCTTTTCGAATCGCTTTAGAAAGAAGACCGAACCACTCAGAGGGTTAAGCAAAAATAAGCGCATGCTTGATGATGTTATTGAGTCAGCAAGCATTGAGGAGGAGAATTTCAAAATTTGCGAAAACGTCTCGCGCAATAGAGAATCGGCATGTTCAAATGCAGTTAACGAAGACGTACTACACGAGTGAACGTATCAGATAGATCCTTATGAAGTTTTTAGACCTAAAAATCCTTTAATAGGCGTAACTCCCTTTTGTATGGTACCTTTTAGGTAATTAAATGATGAACGATACAAGAATAAAGTTGGGCGGTTCGTTTCGACTTTTGTTCTGCATTGCACTTGTACATTTACACTTACTTGTTACATTTTCACTTTCTTTAAACTGATTTAAAATAAATCAAATGGTTAGCCAATTACAAGAAATATTTTCGATCTCGAGTTTTACACTAAAGGAAGGTGATTCAATTTTATATATCCTTATTCCTGTCCTTTCTGAATAAATGTTTTATATTTTTCAATATAAGATTTCGATAATATAAAATTTGAGGTTTGATTATGAAAATGTAATGAAGATCAGTCAAGATCCCGTTTATACTGTGAGAATTGTTGATCGCATTAGAACAACAAAACTTCGTCACCAGTTGGCAATTTGACGCCAAGGAATTCGCAGACCATTGCAATAATGAACGGTCAGAAAGTGGTTCGGCCATCGACTTCGCACTGTAACATTTTCTGTTCATGCGTGTGTTATTGGTGTCAGCTTGCCGACTAGTGACTAGCCCTCCTGGGGTAGCCCCGAGAAATCACTGCGAACTTTTCTCCTCCCATAACGGCAGACCCGAGACTCTATCGGGAAAGAAAAGTCCCTTATAAGTGTCAGTCCCGAGATTTTTCTTCTTCCAGTTTTTCTCTTCCCCCGAAATGTCACGGGGCGACACAATGAGAGGGAGTGTCTTCGGTCAGGGGAGCGTCAGCTTCAATAGATCTAATCTTTCAACACATATTTCGTTCTGCAGCGTAAAATTATAGGACCAGATATCCCATGGTCCTGGAGTAAAATTGAAAGCGCACTCTCAGTTGCTACTGTTTAGATTTAGAGAGCAAATGTGTATCCAAAATGAGTGTCAATTAACGAGCATAAAATTGAATGTTTATAAACCTTGAATTAACACATATACGTATTATTATTAGCCTGATCTACAAGATTTTAAAATTTTCTGATTTAAGAAATGTTTCTAATTTAAAAAACCAGAGAAATATAAAATTAAAAATTAAAAAATTGACAATTTTCTCTTTTATATATTACTTTCATTTAAGGACTTTAGAATTCAAATTGCTTTTTAAACTTAATTTTTGAATATAAAATACTATACATATATACAAGATTTATATATGTATAGTATTTACGTTTATACCTTTCAATGAAAACTTTTCTTGTTTTCATTTATTAGTGTATTTAAAAAGGATAATGCACAAAATGTATGTAACCAACGTGTTGAGCTGTTTCATTCTGAATAGATTAACATTAATTATATAAAATCGTATATTTGCTTAACATAATATTTTGTTATCATTGTGAATTTTAAGGCAGTTCAGCATTATATAAGATTCTAGCTTGGGATTTTTTGAATAATAAAATCAAATCAATTTCTTCCTTATTTTTATGAACACGCACAAAAGCACAGATAAAACTAATTTAATGACAACTCAGCAAGTAAATTTATCTCGTAGAAAAATTATAAAAAAGAGCATAACCTAAGGGCATCTATGGTAAACCAACAGAATGGTATTATAAAACAAGACAATTAAACAAAATATTGGAAGATTTAAATACAATAAAAATTTATTTTTTTCTAAAGGATATAAAAAGTATAAAATTTTTATGAATAACTAGGAAGCAATGTGGTATAATAAAAATCAATGCAAAACGCCGAATATATAATTAAGAATTTTAATGCAGTTAATGATTATAAAAGATTCCAGCAGGACATTTTTTCGGATTTATCAAAACCTATTAGACGTACATCGCATATATACAAAACTTGGCGAAGAGGATATATGGTCAGATCTGTCATCAAATTTTTTTAAAAAAATTGAATGTGATATCTTGTTTTGAGCTTCATCGGTATTTGGATTCAGCAGTAAATAAACAACGCTAAATTTAATTTCCTAAGTCAACATTTTTGAGAAATGTATTACTAACATTTAGTTAAAACTTCTCCAAATAAAAATCTTACCGATTACGATATTGGTAAAACTATGTTTGTTGCTGAGAGAAAAGATCGATTCTGGCTTACATGAACGCGCCTCGTCGGAGTTGACATTTTGTCATAGATGCAAAAATAGTATTTTGTATCTATGACAAAATCGATACAAAAATAGTTCAAAATATGGCTAGCAAATTGGGAAAATGTGATTAGGTTGATATATTTTGCAAGGAAAAGTCAAGTAGATTATAAACGACAAATTGGCAATCTTGTAAAGAGGTCAAAACTCTTTGACTAAAAAAAATTTAAACAAAACAAATTTATTTAACTATAAAGCATTTTTTAAAAGTTTAACAGTTAATAATATGAATAATATTTTTTCACAGTATCCTTCACAAATTCCAGGATCCGATGCTATATATATTTAGTAAATAAAATTTAAATATTTAAAATTTAACCAATTGCAACTTTTTTAATTAATTTAAAGTTAATACTTATTTTAATTACGTTATTCTTAATTTTTATGATTTCAAAACACGGAATTTTTTTTCTATAGTAGTCCCCCCCCTAACGGATTCCTAGATCCACCCTTGATTGCAAATACTAAGTTATGAAAATTTAACAAAAAAAATCTTATTCACATGCAGATAAACACCAGAAATTGTTATCTCGTAATCGACAGAATAAAAATATTTTTACAAATATGTAGTCAAGAGAATCCCATGAAACTTACAGATTTAATTTGTAACAATAAGACTCATATAAAAAAATTTAAAAAATTAGCCTTCTAACTTAAGGTTTATGTAGGGTTTTAAGATAAAATTCTTAAAACGTTCCCCGGTTCCCATTCCGACCTCAAAAAAGGGTCTTCTTACAAAGAGGTCTTTTCACAATAGATCCTTTCACAAAGTTCAACAGAAGTCATCTGTCACTGCCGCCCGATGACAGGTCTAATAGCCCCCATACGGCGCGCAAATGACCGCAGAAGGGGGAATACAATCCTTTGTCCAAACCCTGACAGTTTAGAGAGAAGAGCTGTTCTTTCGGCTTGACGATTTCGTTAAACTTAGCAATTTGAATGCCTGCCGCCAGGAGGGCTAGATTTTCTTGTTCTGTTGCATCCAGCGATTATTCCATATATACGAAACGTAAGAACGGAACGGTAAAAAATGAGAAGAAAGGTGTTTCTAGCTGGATTGGAGGAATCAGTTCCACCATTTCACCTCCAGAACTCTTTTATAACCTTAAAAAAACAGACGAATACACAAGATTTTCCCAGGAATGCGGAATTCTTTCGAGAATGCTGAAACAGTTCTAAGAACAACAATGGCGAGAGTTGTTCGAGATAACGAAAGAATTATCAGCGCGGTTGCAATACCCTCGAACTTTCCACCTTTTGGGAAATGAACCAATCAAATTGGACTTTGATTAGAACCGAAACTTTGAATTAAATTAGAACCGAAATGGACGCCAAAATGTTGATATGATCTGTTGAAAAAGAGTCGGTTTTGATTTATTTTATTCAGGAAAAACTGTCTCTCTAGTTTCCATTGAATATTAATTACTAGTAATTTGCCAATCCAGTATATAAACGAGCCTAAGCATAGAAGGGGGCATCACCAAGGTGTTAAGCCCAAGGCTATTTTAACCCTTCGATATTCGCAACCATTTTCATCTTTAATTGGTCGCAATGTATCTCCAGTATATAAAATGCATTCTATGGTATGTTTATCCGGTTTTGAGAATTTGTACTTCATAACTTTAATAATTAGTTCTAATGAGAATGTAAATTAATATTCTGAAAGAAAATTTAGGTTGTAATGGGTTTAAAACAACGAATAGATGCAGATGATTGCAAGCGTATCAAATACGAGGGCATATCAGAAAGTAAGGTTCCTTATTTTTTTCACTTTGAGAATTTTAAATATACAATGAAGATAGTGTAGCATGTATGAAGGCACCTTTGTACCTTATTTTATCATATAATCTCCTTGCTGTTTGAGGCATTTATCGTACTAAAAAAAATAAATTTAAGCCTTGGTAGTAGAATGATCCGTCCGGACGTTGAAGCAAATTATTGATTGCTTGTTTAATATAAGTATCTGAATGAAATTGTTGTGTTCGCAGATGTAGTTTAAGCTTGTAAGATAAATGAAAGACAGAAGGGGACAAATCGGGACTATAGGGAGGTTGTGGCCGAATTTCCCTCTGCCAGGAATCCAAGAGATTTGGCGTGGTCCGAGCCTTTTGTTGTCATGCAACAGCAGAACTCCCGGCTTAGTAATAATGATATGATTTCATATTTCGATTAATTTTTAATCGCCTTTTTTGGTTTCTTTATCGCTGAATGAAAATCATCGGCATTACTCGCTAAAGTTTAATCTCGTCCCTCTCCAAAATGCTGATCCTTCCATTTTGAAAAATAAGATAACATTTCCTTACACGTTTACAGTTAAAACAAAGATATTGCAGTAAATTTACGATGAATTTCAGATGACGGTGTCCCTTCAGCACACAGGAAACGAATTATTAATCGCACTTTTTCCTAGGAGCATTCGCTCAGTCAATTCGCCATTTTAAAGGGATGTGAAATGTGTACGCATTGAATGCTGTACACAGAATAAATAATAAAGGTACTGAAACACCGCTCCCCACGAAACCGACAATCCGGGCAATAAGAGGAGAAATCTGGTTAACTCCTTGGCGACCTATTGTGACCTGTAACCCCATCCGGTTTTGGGGGTCAGTTCGGAGTGACGCGTTCAGTTAATTTGTTGCTGACTCAGTCGTGCACAGCGTTTTCAGAGGACCCGTTAGCTGACTGCCTCCTGTCCGGTCAGCTTGGTTCTTTGCTTTGTACTCTGTGGCGGACTGGGTCTGAAAATAGTAGTTGCCAGGAATCAGTGAGGGCCCACACATATCTATAATCATAACATTAATTCATATATATATATATTTAATTATATTAATTTAAATCTATAATATTTAATAATTATATACATAATTTTTTCGCGTGTTTAAAATAAATCCCTTTTAATACCCCTAATTTTGTACGTTTAAAATAACGAAATTATGATTAAAGTTATTTGATTTTAAATTCCGTAAGTTAAATATTTCGTATACGGTTTAGCGGCAAAGTATGAAGGAGAAATGCTGCCCATTAGTAGGGCATTTGTTGAAAGAGCCAGCAACAAACTTCGTTGGATGATTTAGAGTTTAGTAATTTGTTCTGGTAATGTTTCAGTAATTTATAATTAAACTGGTATCATTAAAAAGGTATTTTTGAATTATAAATAATTCAAAAATCATTTTGTTAGATAGAATTTTTTGAAAATATTGGGAAAAACGCCAAAATCTTGCTTAAATTTTAAGTAACTGAAATTTTAATTTACTTTTGGACTTTCAAATGTTGACAATTACTTTCATCTTTTTTTGAAGAGCATGTGTGCCAAATTTCATAAAGATCGAACAAAACTATAGATTTGTACAAAAAAATTCTTATAATGCATAAAACTTCTTTTGTTGTATTAAAATGCAGCCCCTTTTCATTGTTTCGCCAGTCTTTTTTCTTTAAGTCCAGTCTTTTTCTTTCTTTCTTCGTTACTTCAAATAAATTTAGTTTTTGATAGATTTTCTATGTTATTTTGATAAATTTACTTTTTAGCAATGACCTTAAGCTAATTTTTCCACTTAAGGCAAGATAATCTTCTTGGAGATTATGTAATTCATTTATTTGTTATGATTAGGTTAAATTTTCCCTTTATAATACGCTTAATAATGTGTAATAATTGTAGATTATAATTATGCTAAATTTTAAAAAATAATCTTCATTGAATCTCGTGTTTTTTAGATTTTTTTTAACAGTTGAATGTAAAGACTTATGTCATTAGTTTCATTAGACACAAAACATACTGCATCAAAATTTATCTCAAATGCTAATACATTTCCTATCATCTTTTTTTTCCTTTGCACAACTAATTCCTTTTTCGGTCTTTTGTAGCAATTAATACATTCAACTTAAGAAAAATTAAATAAGTTATCGAATTTAAAGTTTGTTAATATAATCAAATTAAGACAATTAATAAGATGGACGGATCGGTTGGTAGCGGCATGTGGCTAGTGTTTAATGCTACAAAAGCAATGTAAAAATAGAGAAATGATAATTTCAGCTTACCTCTCATTTTTTTTCTTTCCTTTTGCAAGATACTCTACGTATGTCCTTACTCTCTTCCGACTAAAAACATAAATAACGCCTTTCGCACCAACTATTTTCCATGAAAGATAACAATAAGACTTCCAGAACAATAAGACTGAGCCCCCCCCCCTTTATTCTTCTAAACGCAACTCTCCCCAAACGCATAAAGAAAAGTACGAGCGTCGTTTTTACATAGATGTCATTTGGTGTCATAGTTGCAGTTTTAGCCAAGAAAACCTTTTCCTACAGGTGAGTTCCCTTGTTTGTCAGATTTATGACTAAAATAAAACTACAATAAAGAAAGAAAAAGCAGCTCTTATAGCCATCTCTCACAAGAACCGCACCCTTTCTGCACAAAGGTATGCAATTCCTTCCGTCTTTCCAGGGGCTTCCGAAACCAACAAAAAATCTTAATGAGTACTGTGGCTGGACTTTGAACAGAAGAGATACCCTGTTCCAATGGCCCAAGGGTTTGTTGGATGGCTGTAACATTCTGGAGAAACATCTGGAAATGATCGGAAGGTCAAAGGAATTGGATTGGACAGAGATGTCAGTTCAGTTCCTGCGGGCAGTTGTAATTGCGTATGCGTCTTGGTTCGTTATTCGACCACCCGCTGTTCGCCTGGTTGAATTACGACGGCAATAAATCCCTAACAATTTATTTGCTTTAGAAAAGCTTACTATAGAGAAAGAGTTCTTCTTTCAGGACCAGAGTATTCCCTGGTCCTGTCTTCTTTTTCTCTCCGACACTTCCTGGGGGCCAAAATTGTCTTCTGTTTGAGGGGGGCCCACTTGTCATCGGGCAAGCTGGCAAGCTCGCCAGTCCGCCACTGTTTGTTCTTCTATAATTTGCTGAACTGTTTAATTTAATGATTAAGTTATTGTGTTATTTAACGTAATGAATGGAATAAATTTTATACTATTAATCTAGAAATGTATAAAGCATTTATATAAACTTAAGTCTGCTTCTTTGAGAAAGATTTCAGCTTATCTGTTAGTCTTTTATGTATCAAATTCTATGCGATCATGTCCAGGTGAGGTATACAGTTAGTTTATTTAATGTTAAGGGGACTTGGCACCCCAAATTTTTTTTTCTACAATTTTGATCAAACTTATTCAATTTTGTAGTAGATAGATGTAAACTGTGCAGAAACTGAAATTTCTAAAATATTTTTCACTTTGAAAAATTACAAATTTAAAAATTTTAAATTTTTAAAAAAAATTAACCCTTTTTTTAAAATGCTTCTTCTCATACAATTTTTAATCTTTTTTCTCCAAATTTTTTTAAAGGGTCCTCTCAATAAACTTAACAGAAACAGGGATCGGATTTTTGATATCTACATTAGTTTCAGAGAAAAAAAAATTTGTTCAAAATTTTGTGAAAATTTTTGGAAAATATCAGAATTTTTCACTTTGTAAATTTTTAAAAAAATTTCTAATCAAAATTTTTACAAATCCATCCCTAATTCAATTAAGCATGCATTTGTGAGTGAACATAAAAAATTTCAAGTACTTAGAATAAAAAGAGATCGACTTTTTTCATTTTGTAGCAGACACAATTTTGGAAAAAAGCAAACTGAGAAAAGCAGCTTTAAAGTTTTAAAAACAATAAAATTGCAATAAAAACAACTTATATCAAGTTTAGTTTTTTTCAGAGCAATAACCTGACATTTGCGAGTCCTAAGTTATCAATTTTATTAATATTTATTATTACTATAATTATTAATTAGCATTTTCATTTATAGGGATAATTAGAAATTTTTTTAAAAAATGCGAAAAATTTCACTTTTTTTCAAATTTTTTATTTAAAATATTTAATAAATGATCTGCAGTACTATTTGTAAAATATCCATTGCAACAGAGAAAAAAATTTAAAACCATTTTATTGAAATTTTATTGTCAGTGAGAAATTCAAACAAAATGAGAAGCGAAAGCAGTGTTAAAGATGATGATGACGATATGCTTCATTAATAATAAAGAAGCGAAAGCAGTAAAACAGTAAACAAACAAAGATTAAACGGCTACTGTTTGAAACAACTATCTTGCTTTGCTTTTATTGAAAAAATTAAGTGGCTTTGCAACTTACACATGAAATATGCATGATTTAAACATTGGAAGTGGGCGTGGCACGCGATGAAATGTTAGACAAAATAACTTCATATCTCACTAAATATTTGTCTGATTGTTTTGAACCTTTCAGATTATTAAGTCAAAGGTTCGAGGATCATTTTCCACTCAAAATTTGAAAATCGATATTTTCATTGATTTTTCGGAATTCTTAGGGTGCCAAGTCCCTTAAGAATAGAGAAAATATTTTAGACTAAGATAACTTTAACTCTATGAGACACTATTGTTATTTATTCGCGATGATATGAGAAATATATTTCACGTAAAAAAAATAGGGAACCTTACTTTCTGATATGCCTTTGTACATATTGCGGCTAACGAAAGGTTACTTTCACGCTTTCAAGCAAACCAGACCTTTTTGTCTGCTTGTAGATAGATGGCTTTGAAAGCACAAACAATTAAGGACCAATATCCCAATCTTTGTATGGCAGACTTTACACATGAATTGCATTGCTCGAAAATTTTTAGATACTTAGACCTCATTGAGGCGTACCCTCAGATTCCCATAAATCCAGACAATGTCCATAAAACAGCAATATTCACACCTTTAGATGAGAGTGCGTATATGCAGTTTGGGTTGTGAAACGCAGCAGTGATATTTCAAGTCGAGATCTATAGGAAATATGAACTTTGGTTGATGATATACTTGCCACATCAGAAGATCTTGAAAAAGATCACAAACATATAATGGCCTTGTTTTGCAAATAAAACAAATATGGTCTTTACATAAATGTAGCAAAATTTGATTTTTCTGTATCTGAAATCAATTGAATGGGTTTCTTTTTCTCTGATAAAGGATTTCAGCCACTACATGATAAAGTCAAAAACATAATAAATTTTAACCAACCAACCATCTCTCAGATTTTGAGAAATGTTTAACTTTTGCAGATGTTTAATACCACAGCTCCACATTCCATTGGTGCAGTATCTGTAAGGGTATAAAGAAACAAAGAAGCCACCTTCCAATACTTCTTTGATAACTTTTGAGATACTCTGTTCCTAGTGTTAATTTGAATATTTGGGTTCATACTTCCGACACTACAGTAGGAGATTCTAAAATCTGTGGTCTCAGGAAAAATAGAAGTCAACAGACTTTTTTTGTTTGAAACTTATTAAAAGTCAACAAAGGTGGTCAACTTATGACAGAATATTTTCGATTTATTCGGTATATAAAAAAATTTCGACAGAGATTAGAAAATCGGAATTTTCAAATTTTGATTTTTTTTTTCCCTCGCATTTTCATTCAAACCAAACTGCAATAAGGTGATAAAAAGGCTACTGCCTTTAGACTGCCAAATTAGCTTAAGGCCTTAAATGGTCCGGAGGGGAAAGAGAATCAACATCGGGTCTGTTGACCCTAATTTAATTATTACGAAAAAAATATGTCTTATATTTTTTAACTGATAAATACCTTTTGTACTTATATCATTTCAAATTAGCCAACACTCCAAATTGTAAATGCGGTTCACGAGGCTGAATATTTAGTAGAAAATTTCATCTAAATAGATCTAATGACGAAAACAAATCGGCATGGTTTAAAATTTTAATTAACAATAAAAGTAGTTGGGTTAAAGAGATATGTAGGATTTCCAGTTGCATCTGCAGTGAGCTTTCTGATTGATGGAACTTTGTCCAAAAAATATATATTTTTTTCTTTTAAAGTTTGCGGAAATGCTGATTTACTTTTTAAGACTTTGAAATTTTAACTGCTATCACACATATATTGAAAAGTCACGCATGTTGCAATATGCAAATAATATATAATATTTCACATCTTTTTTGTTTTTATATTAGACTTTTGATGTATCTTTTTTATTAGCTATTGATGCAAGAATTGATAATTTGTTCTTAGACAATTGCTTTTCCTTTTGAGTTTGTTATGGATTATTGTATTTTACGAAATTACTTTTTTGTTTATATGCAATTCAGTACTGATGTAATATTTTGCTTGTTTTTATATTGCAATTATATTCATGAACACAAAATCCTGACCGTCTGAATCAGTGCCGTACACCTCTTGGATAGGCTGTGTCAGCGTGGACAAATAAATAAACGCGACACTGTCTGTTTATTTTCCGTACTTGAGTCTTGTACAGCAGGATTTCTTTTCCCTCCGCGATCACATTTCGGCTGTAGGACTTCAATTCGGCGACACCATGCATGGGTGTCAACAACTTTATGGAACCCATGGCTGAGTTCCGTGTAAAAAAATATCTCTGGTATCAACTAAAAAATACGAGAATCGTTTATGTAAGCACGAATGTTGATTAGTTGAAGTTTAGGAAAACGTTTCCGACACTAGTAAAGATTAGCGATTGAAAATGTAACTACATTTTATAGAAATACCATCTGGACAGTTCAAATAGAAAAGTCTGCTTAATCAATCTTGTTTGTGCGTTTGTACCAACGAACTATAAAGGATTGTAGTTAACCAAGATATTTTAGAATATTTCACGGTGTTGAACAATGTTCGCAATATTGTGTAATACCTATAATCTCGAATAATAATAAAGGAGAATGTGTGTTGGCGCTCTACTGGGTAGACAACTGGACCTAGAGCTACGAAATTTGGTGCAAACATACTTTGGTGGGTGGGAATGTGCACCTCGGAACCATTTTATTTGAAATTTTAAATATAAATTTAATTAACTAAAAATTAAGCGACATTTTGGCGTTTTTTCCAAATAACTTACAAAAACATTACAGCACAAAAATCATCCGTACACGATCTGAAAATGCAAAAATCCCTTTTCGGCAAGCTTGAAGGCAAAGGTAAGCTAATGTTACAAAAGTAATGAAATATTACATATTGATCAATGCAGACATAGCCAATGACTTTATTGTTTCTACACATTACAATATTTACTCTGTGATTCTGTTTTCATGGCATTTAATTTTTTACTATATCAAGGTTTTATCATAAAAATTTTTAATTCCAAAAAGTTATGATAGATTTTTCTGTCAGTAAATTGGTCAATTTTTTTATATCTTAACACATAATCATTCAACAGGTAGGAGTCGTAAAGAAATAAGCATCTCAGCAGTGCAAATATCTCCTAGATAACATTAAGCCAGCTTATCTGAAACAGTAACAACAAATTGACTCTTGACACGAATGAAAAAAGACTCTAGATTTAAAAATTAATTTATTTAATCTAGGTTACAATATAATTGTGCGAACATTACTTTGTCATATGGTAAAATCACATGACATGAAACACATAAATACTACTAAAATGGGCTCATTTGGAGAACTTCCTGGTTACAGAGATCATAATCACTAAATTCTTAACATATAAGAGAATAAAAATTATTAAACATTGTGAGTGTCAAATTTAATACGTGTGTTTAAAGCATAGGATATGAATGCAGCCAATTTGAACAGTAAATTTAAATCTCCATCGACGGTTAAAACCAAATATCAGGCAGAAAATCCCTAAACAATTTTAAAGTTCAGGAGATATTTTTCAATATCAAAAAGGAAAAAGAGAACTCTTATTTAAATATCTATCGTTTTTGGCTATTTTATATTGATTTTATGAAACAAATCATGGTCCCGCCATGTTTAGTTAAATATAAAATTAAAGTAATGTGTCAAATTAACTAATTATCAAATTAACTGTTTCATTAATTAAAATTAACTATTTTCTTAATTAAAGTTAAATAACACAGGTCTGCGAAGAAAAAATTGTCGGTAAAGCAAGTGGTGTTTTTTATAGTTTTTCGGATGCTGATTGCTGGAAAAATAATGAAAAAATTTCATCACGTACAGTTTCATCACAAATTGCAATCTAATTTTTACAAATTTAGTATATTTCGGAGGAAGAAAGTATTATTTATATGAGTTCGATAAATATATTTATGGATTGAAAATAGTAAATTGGTGGATTAAACTTCTAAACAAGAAAGAAGAAACTATTTTAATCCAGAATATTCCTCTGAATAGGTAAATTGTCTATTAACACAATATTGAAGACGTAGGAAACCAGCTGAAACCGGATACCTCTCCTGCTTGCACGTGTCTGCCCTCCACCCTTCTTCACACCCCTTTTCACTGACCTTATCTCTACTCTTCAATAGGTGTCTTTCTTTGCTCTGTGCTGTATAATATTCCAATCTGTGAGTTATATGTCATTATATTTTTACTTCTAGTTTTTGTTGCATTAGAGATCAAGAGCTTCCAGAGGATGTGTTAATTCACATAATTGTTTCTGCTATATTTGTGGTAACTATACAGTGAAAGAACAACAAAGAAGCATTTTGTAAAAAAAAGTCTATTACGTTTATTTTGGCATGAAATTAAGTGATCAAATCAAGCCTTGGGCTCCACACAAAGTTTATTGTATTTGTGTAGAATAATTACGGGAATGGATTCAAGGTGAAAAACAAATTTTTCGGTTTGGTATGCCAATAGTTTGGAGAGAACCAAAAAAATCATAGTCATGATTGTTATTTTTGTACTTGTAATGTGAAAGGTTTCATTTTAAAGAACAAAAAGCAAATATCTTATCATAACATACCGTCTGCCATACGCCCTGTCCCTCATGAACCTGGTATACCGGTTCCTTCCCCTCCAGATACTGTGGAAAACATTTTTTGTTCAAATACTGAATCCGAATGTGAAATTGATGGTGATGTTGATGAAGTACATGACCCCATTAGCGATGAACCTAAACTTTTTACACAGTCTGAGTTAAATGATTTAGTTAGGGATTTATATCTTTCTAAGGGTTCGGCAGAAGTTTTAGGTTCCAGATTGAAAGAAAAAAATTGCTGGCTCCTTGTAGGTCATTTTCTTGGTTTCGGAACAGAGAACAAGAGTTCAATCCGTTATTTTCTCAAGGCGGTGAACTTTTTTATTGTAACGATATTCCAGGCCTCATAGCAAGTCTCAAAGTCCAATATAAATCTGACGAATGGAGACCTTTTATCGATTCATCAAAAAGAAGTCTTAAAGCAGTACTATTGCGTGACAGAAATGAGTATGCTTCTGTATCTGTTGGGCATTCAGTTCATTTGAAAGAGATCTATGAAAATCTTGAATTCATCCTTAATAAACTATCAAATTCAGATCACAAATGGGCAGTTTGCTGTGATCTATGAAAGTGATTTCTATGTTACTTAGTCAGCAGAAAGGGTACACGAAATTTCCTTGTTTTCTTTGTGAATGGGACAGCTAAGGCAGAAAACATAATTACATTAAGAAAGAATGGCCAATCAGGAAGACATTAGAACCTGGAGTCAAAAATATTTAAAGAGAAAATCTGGTTGATTCAAAAGAAGTGCTACTTCCACCGCTTCACATAAAATTAGTTCTTACTAAACAATTTGTAAAGGCTTTACGAAAAGAAGGTAAATGCTTCAAGTACCTTTGTGACCAATTCCCAGGTTTATCGGAAGCAAAACTGAAGGAAGGTGTGTTTGTAGGACCAGGCATCAGGAAAATGATGACAAGATGAAAATTTTGAGAGTAAAAGGAAAACAAACGAAGGAAAAGCCTCGAAATCTTTCAAATTAGTTATTACTATCTCTCTTGGAAACAAAAAGGACTCAAGCAACAAATATATTGTAGAAGAGATGATAAAATTTTTTAAAATTTTAGGCTGTAGTATGAGCTTAAAAGTTCATTTTCTCGATTCGAATCTGGGCTATTTTCCTGGAAATTTAGGTGCAGTTAGTGAGGAACAAGGTGAAAGATTTCACCAAGATATAAAGAAAATGGAGAGATGATATCAAGGAAAAAGGAATGTCAGCATGATAGCCGACTACTGCTGGATGCTACAAAGAGACAATCCCTGCAAAGTTCACAAGAGGAAAAGCGGCAAAAGAACTTTTGATGTAAAGAAAAAACACTACTATAAGGACTTGTAACTTTTTACATATACTAAACAATTACTTGAATCAGGAAATAAATGTAATTTATATGGATTTATGAGTTAATGAAATTTGAACAAAATGTCAAAATTTCGCGATTTCAACTGTTTTCTTCAAAATATGCAATCACTTTGTAAAAACTCCCTACGTGATAGAAATAAATGGATTTCATTTTTAGAATCAGCACTAAAAAAATAACACAAAAATCAGTCATCAAAATTAAATCAATTTTCAAAAAGTACTTTTTTGCAGACCTGTGTAATTAATTGTTACAAAATCTTCACTAAAACCTTTTTTATGGCTTATACTATTTGCCAGCAACCTTTATTTTATAATTATCTGCGTATCTATGTTCCACATCTTCTCCTAAACCATTGGACTGATTTCAATTAAACATTGCAAACTTTTTATTTAAGAAAAGAGAAAGGTCACTTCAACTTTTCAAAGCCTAAAATGTGCTTAAAATTTCACTTAATTAAAAATTAAGCAAGGCTTTTTTTCCCCGATATCTTTCATTTCCATAAATTTTTTTCTTCCATTTTAATATTTTTCCAAAATTAATTTTAAACTGAATTCGTAACAATATTCTTGTTGAAGAACAATAATAATAAGAAAAAAATTGTTTCCAGAAGGAAGAATGCTAAAAGGAAATTTTAACTATAGACGATTAACAATTTATATCGGGACCAACTATTGATTTATTTTCATGCTTTAAATTAATGAATAATTAACTAGTTAATTTATTTGTTTCAAAATATTCATTAAAACCTTCCTTTAACTTTAGTAATTGTTAACAAAATTTAAAGTACCTATATAACAAATAATAATGCATGGAGACAACGGCTGTTTTTAAAAATCGTCTGTTTCAATTGATATTCTCATTTTAATTAAAACCGTTTCAGATCAGAAAAGGAATTTGTATTATTATAATATTGATACAATAGTAATTTTTACATTAAAAATATTAAACATGAAAACATTTTATTCCGGTGCAAAGCCAGGTATATCAACTTGTTTACCGTATAAAAAGTGGAAGTGAATGAGACTGATGGAAACTCATGACTTCTAAGTAAATCTTACTGTCAAAAAACTTTCAATATAAAAGTAGTTTGTTATGATAAGGTGATAATTCTCCTAATTGAAATTTTCTTTCTATCTTCAATCGTAATGGAGATATGGGGAAAAATAAATTGGGGTAATTCAACATCTCTTTTCAGCTCATAACTTCTAAGCAATTTTAGCTGACAAAAACTTTTAATATAAAATTTGTTCGTTCTGATAAGGTGATAATTCGCCTAATTGATTTTTTCCTTTGTTTAGTCGTAGAATTGAATTTTTTTCCTATCTTTAGGCATTTTAGCTCATAACTTCTAAAACTTGTAGCTATCAAAAGCGTTACAATATAAAAGTTGTTTATTATAAAGAGGCAATAATTCGCCTATTTTGAGTTTTCATTCTATCTATAATCGTAAAGGAATTATGGGAAAACGAAATTTTCAGTCCCCTACCCTTTCCACCCCCTTTTAGCTGGTTAGCCCGTCTACAAACTCTGTCGATATTTTCACCGACCTTACAACATAACCCTCGCCGGTTAAAATCTAATCAAAATTACTCTAGTTATCGTGTTCAGAAGATAATATCGCCAAAAGCGTATGTACCTCTCTACTAATAATAAAGAAAAGAACATTTCGCCCTCTGTTCTCACAAGGATTAGAGCTGCAAGAATGAAATCGAGTGGAAGAGACTGCAAATGACGAGAGCTTTCCTACAATGGGTAACATGCATAGGTTAAATCGTACTTTAAGTTAGGGGAGAGGAGGGGAAGGGTGGGAAAATCACTTTTTAGCTCATAACTTCTAAGCAATTGTAGCTATTGAAAAAGTTTAAATGCAAAAATTGTTCGTTATGATAAGGCAATAATTCGCTTAGTTTGAATTTTCTTTGTATTTTCAGTTGCATAGGAATTATGGGAAAACGAAAATTTCCTACCCCCACCATTTCCACCCCCTTAGAGCTGGATAGCCCATAGTCGTTAAATAAAAAACACAGGCCGAGTAATTAACTAATTTTCCTTTATTATGGGAGAGTGACGGAATGTACGTACATCTCAGATGTAGTTTTTAAGCCAAAAGAGCAGAAAATCCCTGCTTTTTCTCAGGTAAGGATTTAACATACAGACACGTGATCAAAGTGAAGGGAATAATAGCTATTTTTAGTATATTACGTAAGTGTTTTAGGGAAAATTCATGGCGGCAATAAGTCGCTGAATTCGCGATTTGTGCGCGCGTGGAAACGATTAAAATATTCTTTTAGTAATAAATATGCCAAAAGGAGATATTTAATATACCTCCAGCGCGGGAAATAGAACGAAACTGGAGTTTAAGAAAAGTGATTTTGGAATACATTATGACTTTAAAATATATAATATTAGAATTTGGAATAAAATTAAATGAGATTATATATATATATATATACCTATATATATATACCTATATATATATATATATATATATATATAAACTTTTTAACTAAGGGTTGATTTGGGTTCTAGGGGTCATGATCGGTGAAGATCTGCATAAATTTTCTGAAAGTCGTGTCATGAGAGCCATTGCAACATGTAGGAATGGAAGTGTATAAGGAATATAATATAAGGAATCTGCCTAAATAAAATAAATAAAGCATTTATTTTTTCATGTTACATACAATTCTCTGTTTTTCTACACAATTTCCTTGTAGGTTTAAACATTTATTGTAACGAACAATGAGTTTTTAAATTCCTCACTCATTGAAATATTCACAGTCGTTTTCCCTTCATCATCGTTGTCTAAACACCTGCCACCCAAGAAGGTCTTTTAAAGGGGGAAGAAATGGTAACTGCTGGGCGTATAGTCTGGATTATATGGCGGATGATCGAATTACTCCTAGACAAAAGATTTGATCAGAATGTGAATGATGCCGCCAGACATCATTCCACGCCATCATTCTGGATAGCTTGACAAAAATTTCTTATGGCTGCACTGAAGGAAACTGTAACTGTTGTCCCTTATGGCAAAAAGTCCAATTTAAAAACATATTTGCCATGATTTTGTGCTTTGAAAGTGCCTATTTTGCTTTCACTTTGACCGGCAATGATGGAGTGTCCCCACTCCATGGATTATTGTTTTGACTGAGGAGTCTCGTGGGACAACCATGACCTTCCTTGAGCAATTTCGTCCATTTTCTCACTTTACTGTCACCAATTGCATTACCAGCGTACACTTCGCATATATAGCGATGGATTTCCATAGCCTACTTGTTTCTTGCTGTTAAGAATCGGATGATTTTCCGTATTTCACAGTCGATGGGCACTCTATTTTCTAAAACGTTTAAAATTATTTAAACGTTTAAAGTGATTTAAACGCTTACATTCTTAATATTTTAATTTGAAACGATATTCGTAAGCAGACTTTACTTAAAAAATACCCTCATATCTCATCACTTGATTTACAGAGAGCATTTAATTTACAACATCTTGTACATATATTCAAGAACTCATATTCTGGACAAATATACTAACAAGTACTAGACGAATGAGCTTTAAGAACAATTTTGAACAGATGGTCGTACATATACATTTACAGTTACATTAATTTTGAAGACTCACACAGAAGCAAATACTGTCGATGTTTCTGAGACAGTACACCAAAATACATCAACAGGACCACATGGGGGAAGGACCCATAATGTGAGAAGTTCCGTTTTACATCACGCATAGGACACATTTGGCAGATGCATTGTTCAAAGAAGTCACCTTCTTCAAACCGTGCGGGAACTCAAAATCTTCCTCAGAGAGGAAAAGGTCAAAATCTTAGACACTGTTTCACAGTTTAGTGAAAAATCTGCACAACAAAGGTTCATTGATATCTGAAATGCACTTCTTATTGAGGGATCCATAGCATCCTGATTTCGACAAGAATGGACATTTCTCATGGCTGTTATCGTGTGCTAAGTTGACATACCCCATGGCGACATGCCTACCCAAAACGGAGTAAGGCGTGAAAGGTTGCCGGAGAGAGCACCAGCCTTCTAGCATTTATTTTGAACCGAAAGAAAAGTACATCCTAAGAGAACACGGGCAGACTTTGTTTACTAAATGCATTTAATTTCTTACAAAGAGAAAAAGTAAATTAAAATGCCAAATCGGCCAAGAATCAAGACACGAAACAGTGCAATTAAAAAAAAATAAGCATACGAAAAACAACAATACAGACACACACACACACACAGAAAACAAATGTAAAACGGCCAATGAGGCAATTTAGCTTCTACTTGACAAATTGCATAGTAAGATAAAGAAAAAGCAGAATTACTCAAATCTTTAAATAACCATGAACCGATAAATGAATACAGTTATAGAACAAAAAACAATAAAAAGGCAACATGTTACAATGATGCATGTCTTACAAATAACAGCAAGTTGCAGTGAATTTAAAGATGAAAAACGTATGTAGTAAAAATACTCAAGAGGCAAAAACATCGTTGAGGACCAAAACTACCAGAGATCTGGATCAAAATAAGCAACATACAAAATAAAAATATAATTTTAATAGTAAATAAATACAATAGATGCACATTAATAGATACAAAATTTTACTACACCGCAAGAAAAGAAAAAAGCCCCTTTGCCCATTCAACTTTATCACAAACGCCTTTTGAAATGCAGTCGAGTCCCGCTATTCTGTATTAAATGGGACACAGAAATTTTGGATTAAATTGTCCAGACCCGGGACTTACCTCCTGTTAAAAGTGCCCTGCAGTAATTTATCCAGATAACGGACCCAGCATCACACAAAAGGCTTTATTTGGACACCAACACAAACACACGCACACAGGACGAATCACAGGAACAACAGGTACACAGAAAAGAAACAAGTACGTCTGGCCTCTTTGGCCCCGAGGTTACATCTGCTAGAGAAGGGAAAAAGATTTCCCCTTCACAATTTCCGGTAGGGATTTAATCTCTAACATCCACCCCCCGGGATGAAGACCTTCATAAATTTGGAGTACATTAAAAACACAATAATACATACAATTAGCATGATCACACAATATAATACAAATTACAGCAATTAATAAAAATGCAACATCCAACTTTTGATTATATAAAATATACCATTGAAACAAATATAATATTGATAATATCAAACACATCTAATTCTCGGCGGGCAGAATGGCTACATCTCGAACATTACGTTTCAACACAGTACCATTTGGTAATGTAATGTTTACAACTCGAATTTGGTTGTCTTTTCCCTGGAAGAGCTCGGAAATTCTGCCTAACAGCCATTTAGTTCCTGGTAATTTTTCATTTTTTATCAGAACAAGTGTTCCGACCTTTACATCATTCACTTTAAATTTCCATTTATACCGTTGTTGTAAATTACATAGATAATCGCGCTTCCATACCGTCCAAACAGATTGAGAGAATTTTGTGATCTTCGGCCATTTGGACAATCTAGTTTCCTTTATTTCACTCAACAATGGTTCAGCAATTCCATTAATTGGTCTGCCAATTAAAAAATGCCCCGGTGACAATGTTTCAAAATCGTCGAATTCCGGAGAAAGCGGAGTGAGAGGCCTAGAGTTCAGAACGCCCTCAATTTCAGCCAGAATCGTTATAAATTCTTCAAGAGTTAATTTTTGGCTTCCAATCACACGTTTCAAATGGAATTTAAACGACTTCACTCCAGCCTCCCGAATACCTCCGAAATTCGGTGATTTAGGTGGAATAAACTTCCACTCAATTGATTCTGAAGTTAGAAATTCACTTAGACATTGATCAGGCGAGTTAACATGATTGTATAAAATTTTAATTTCTTTATCAGCACCGACAAATGTCTTGGAGTTGTCAGTGAGAATTTTTGCACATTTTCCTCTTCTGCCAAAGAAGCGTTTTAAGCTTGCAATGAAACAATCAGTTTTTGATCAGTTACAAAATCAAGATGCAAGGCCTTTGTACACAAACACACATAAATAACAACATAAATTTTATTTAGTATACCCTTTCGCTGGTTTTTTAATTTTAAGAAAAAGGGACCGGCAAAATCAATGCCAGTAACATTAAAAACATGATTAGGAGTCACACGATCAGTTGGCAAGTCGCCCATTATTTGGGAGGTTAAAACTGGCTTGTTTTTCGCACATGTAATGCACTTAAATATAACCTTTTTACAATTATGTTTACCATTAACTGGACAAAATTTTTGGCGCACCTGATACAGTAAGGCTTGTGCACCTAAATGCAAATATTTTTTATGATAATATACCAAAATGTTTGTGGTTAGTTGGCAACACTATAGGATGCTTAGAATATACATTTAATTTGGAATGTTTTAATCTTCCACCAACTTTTAGAATACCACTAACATTACTAATGACTATACAATTTGGTATAGTCATTAGTAATACTGAGAAGATTGTCTATAAAGTCATTGCGACAATGTTCTGTCACAGTCATAACTGGATCATAGTTTTTAGTAAGTTCGTCGGCAATGTCCGTTTCGTTGATTTCACTGTCCGCTGAGTTGTTGAAACTTACATTTTGGCTGGTTAGCCAACCTGGTCCGTGCCACCAAACATCGTCTTGCACCAACGCATGAATGGAGAGTCCTCGAGTTAATTTATCTGCTGGATTGGTTTTACCTCTACAGTAATTCCAATGATCTCGGTTGGTTTTCTCCTGGATTTCTCGTACACGATTTCTTACAAACTCCTTCCAACGTAGGGGATCGCCGTTTATCCAGTGGAGGGTAATTTGCGAATCTGACCAAAAGAAAATGTGATCAGATGTTATCCAAGGAGATGTCTTTTGTAGGTACCTGCTAACCTGGCAGAAACAAGTGCTCTCATTAGTTCCAGTCTTGCCAAGCTTAATTTCTTTAAAGGAGCTAAACGGCATTTCGCAACTATAAAACTGGAGCTTATTGTCCCATCAGTCACTTTCTTGAAATAAGCCACACATCCGTATGCCTTTGGGCTGGCATCCGAGAAAATATGTATTTCTGCAGGTTCAGTCTCTGTATTTAAGAAGTAAGGACGAGACAAGGAAATCTGAGAGACAGTGTCCACCTCATCAAGCCATGACTGAAATATCTCGTGAATGTCCGGTGGTAATGGCTCATCCCATTTCAGATCTCGCTCCCACGTATTTTGTAGGAGCAACTTCATTCTAACCGTGAAGGGTGTTAGCATTCCTAAAGGATCAAAAAGCATCCCACAGATGCTCAACAATGATCGCTTTGATAGGTAAGTGCCCTTCATATTGGAGATGTTACCTATATCAACTTTCAAACAGTCCAGGTGATGATTCCAGACAAGCCCCAACACCTTCTGGGTAACTTCCGATTCTGCTACACATCCTCGATAATCAACTTCGTTGTTTTTCCACCATCTTTCAAGATCTGGCGAAGACGTCACCCATTTCCGAAGATTCATTCCAGCTTCCTTCAAACTTTGTGAAGCATCTTTATAATATTCTTTAGCCTTTGGTAGTGTTTCTACACTACATAAAAAATCATCAACATATAGGTCATTCAGTTTTTGTGTCACTTCCAAATGTGGATATTTTTTCAAATGAGTCCTTATAGTAGCTCTCAATATAAAGGGGCTACAATTTACTCCAAAGGGAACTCTTTTCATTTTTAGTGCACGGATAGGTTGGCCCTCAAGATCGAGACAAGTGCCGTTATCTTGGCCCCACAGAAACTGCAGGTATTTCCTGTCATTTTCTTTTATACCTATTTCCAAAAAGGCACGCTGAATGTCTGCGCACATCGCAATTTTTCCAATTCTGAATTTTAAAACTATCCTCAATAATTCAGGGTTTAAATTTGGGCCGCTATATAGCAAATCGTTGAGGGACACCTGACCTTTGGATTTAGAAGAAGCGTCGAAACAAATGCGCACCTTAGTGGTTTCCTTTTGCTCCCTTATTACGGCATGATGGGGCATGAAATATCCCGGGCACGTATTATTTGGTTCGCAATTTGCATACTCGACGATTCCATCCTTTAATTGTTGTTGAATAATTTCTTTGTAATTCAAATACAAATTTTTATCTCTTTTGAACTTGTCATCTAAGATAAACAATCGTTTTTTTGCGAGCTCATAATTATTGTTTAGTTGAAATTGATAATCTTTCCAGAGAAATTCTGTTTCATACTGACCATTTGTATATGTCGTGTTTTCTTCAAATTTTTCTAGAATTTGCATTTCCAAATTTATGTTTTCTTGCGAGTTAATTCCCATATTTTCTAACTCCCAAAATTCGTTTATTTTGTCATAGTTCATTTTCCCATCCATGACTGACAAATAGTTAACGTGAATCTCATTAACATTTCCCTCGTCATTTATTCTACCTTGCAAGATTTCCCCAAAAATACTGTTAGTCACCATTAATCTTTTACTAATTTTCAGATTTCTTTCACCTAATATCTCGCAAATAAAATCCGATCCAATTAACAAATCGATATCCGAACTGCAACTATCGTCCGCCAATGTTAATCCCTTTTCTGAAGCTATTTCCTTAATAAATTTGCTTGGGACAGAAACCTTACCCTGAGTAATTCTATCTGTGATTGCGGCTTTAATATTAACACTCAATTGAGGATTCCTAATATTTCGTAAATTTAAATAAACTATGTCGAAACTTTCTTTTTTACCATTTGAGCCGAACGCATAAATTAATAACTCCTCTTTGGCAGATGGTTTTAATTTTAACTGTTCTGCGATATCCTTCAAAACAAATGATCGACTGCTACCCGTGTCTAGAATTCCACGAACCCTTTTGTTATTTATTTCTGCAACAAATGTTTGTAGAAAAGTGGAGTCACCGTATTTTTTGTTAAGGGCAGATAAGACTTCCGTTGGGATTTGACCTTGAGAATTAACACGTGCCGAATGTTTAATTTGATTTGAGCTGCGATCTGTTGAATCGCCTTCCTTCAGGCGAGGTATTTCTTTCTGCATATCCTAGCAGTATGGGAAAGTTTAAAACACAAATAATATCTATTAGATAACTTTATGGCATCTCTCCTCTCCTGAACACTTAAAGGGCAATTCTCAGGCGAATGATCTGTTTCGGATTTATTGCCTTTACTACAAAATACACAGTTACTTCCGGGCTCTGAGTGATTCATCATCGCGTGGGATGATTTAAAATGAGTTTTGATCAGATGATTTTGTTTTTGGTTTGGTTGGCGCCAGTCTTTTTCGAAATAGGAACCAGGATTACTCATTGAAAGAGCATTTTCCCTACATTCAATTTCTTTTCGAATGAAAGTTATTAAATCCTTGATGTCAACTGCCTCATCTTTACGTTGGCGGTTATACTGGAGATTAATTTCTAGAGGGATATTTTTTGCAATATTACGGGGAAAAGAAGATTGGAATAAGTTTCCTTATTAACATTAAGGGATTGAAGCGATCTAACCTGAGTTTCAATACTATCATGTAGCTTCCTTAAAGCGATAAGGTTATTTACTGATTTTACACCTTCAAGTTGTAACAATTTGTTCATACGGGTATTTATAGCCAAATCTTTCCTTCCGAATCTTTGCTTTAATAATTCAATTGACGAATCGTAGTTCTCATTAGTTAGCGAATATCCAGAGATTGCCGTTAGAGCAGTTCCACGCAGATAAGATTTTAAATAAGTAAATTTTTCGATTTTACTTAATGATTCGCTATTGTGGATTGCTACTTCAAATGAATTATAAAAATTTAACCATTCACTGCCTTCACCGTTAAATGTACAAATAGTAATCCGAGGTAACTTAACGTTACTTTCGGTTTTATAGGGTATTACATTCGTTTCCGTTACCCCAACGGCATGTTCCGTGCTTTGATTTGTCTGCAAAATGTTTGACGTTCTTTCTAATGAACTAATACATCTATCCAGTCTACATTTAAGGACGATTCCTGTTTCCCGATACTTTTCACTATCTGTAACCTCCTTTTCGATTTCACTAATATTAACAACTTTTTCAACCTGAAGATCTAATTCCTTTAACTCGTTTATTTTTTCAATTAATTGACATCTTAATTCACACAGGTCACCTGCTTTAACTTCCTTATTTAAGTTTTCGCCTACCGGAGTTTCCATACCAGTGTATATTTTAGTTGTCAACCTAGTGAAAAGAGATCTAGTTGTGGTGCGCTTTGCCTTTAGCCTTTCCAAATCCATATTTCATTTATACTAATTCAATAAAGTAATTGAATTGATAAAGGGCCTAGCTGTTTATCTGTTATGCTACAATTACGACTGCTTGGTATATGCACTTTAAGTCATTTATTCACGTCCGGGGTCACCAGAATGTTAAAAGTGCCCTGCAGTAATTTATCCAGATAACGGACCCAGCATCACACAAAAGGCTTTATTTGGACATCAACACAAACACACGCACACAGGACGAATCACCGGAACAACAGGTACACAGAAAAGAAACAAGTACGTCTGGCCTCTTCGGCCCCGAGGTTACATCTGCTAGAGAAGGGAAAAAGATTTCCCCTTTACAATTTCCGGTAGGGATTAAATCTCTAACACCTCCTTTTAAATTACTCAAAACATTCTCAGTTTCTTTTATGGTAATTTCTAGAAGAAGTTGGAATGGAAAACTCATACCAGACAAGAAATTCACACTTTTTGAGAAGAAATGATTAAGCATAAAATTAACTCTATCTTATATAGTTGGTGTATTATTATCTGGAATGTTTATATTTATATTTGCTTGTTTTATTACTTTTTAGAATGCTTGAAAGTTCATTCGAAATGTTTGTTACTGATACAGAACAGAACGCCGTCTCTTACCCTCGTATACAACTCCCGGGGGGGGGAGGAGCCGTTTCGGTTATCGATTTTTTCTGTTAAGCCAGGAACATCCCATTTGTATCTAATTATAGTGCGAAATTCTGAAATGCTTTGAGTGTAGAGCGAATTCAAACTCTCTTTTTAGTGCGGATGTGAAAATCCTACCAGTTTTTTTGTTTCGGTTAACCGGTTTTGTTCGGTTATTTTTTTCCCCGGTTTAAATCTGTTATTTTTTAAAATCCAAAAGCTAGGTCAGAAGATAGGCTCGAATTTAGGTTCGAATAGACTAAAATTTACCAAGTTATAAAGTTTTGAATTTCACCATCTTATGCCAATCACCGACCACCGCTTCCTCGAGGTGGTTGGTTGCCGGATTACTGAAAGATTCTTTATGAAGAGATAAATATTTGTCAATGGATGGATTTCCTGCAAAAACAACATTAATAAAGAATTTTGTCTGCAAAAGGCGTCTGTTTTTCGTAGCCAAAAAATATTTATCTTTAGTCGGAAGTTCTGTGGCGTCGGAAAGATTAGTATCTACGTTGAATGATGTTGTTTCCTATGAGAGGTGTCGACTCACGGATCAACGCATTGCTGAAAGAGTCTTTATGAGCAGATTAGATGATAAATATTGGCTAACGAATTAATTTCTTGTGAAAACAATATTAATAAAAAATTTTGTCTATAATACTTACTTATTGCAATAATTACTCATTTATTATTATTACACATTGTATTAATTACTTATTTATAACCATTACTTATTGCATTAATTAATTATTATATTAATTCTTACTAATTTTATATTATTATTAATAACAAATTCTGTCCACAAACGTTGCTTTAAAAAAAACAACCGAAAACCATTTTTTTTTTCAAAAACCGGTTATTTTGAGCTGTTTTAACCGCTAGGTTAAACCGGAGTTGAAAAAAACCGGTTTAACCGAAAACCAGGGGTTTTTTGTAATAAATGCCATCTCAACATTGTAGGCTCCGCTCATGTTCTTTATTAAAGTCAACCCTCCGTCGGCGAAATATTCGGTCCGGTGAGTTCGAGGGCAATCCACCTGACAGGCACAATAAACAATATCTTAATTAATATTGTTAATACCCATTAAAATTTTAATTTTAGTATTCAAAAATTATTTGCTCACCTTCTTGGGGAGCCTTAACAGAAAAAAGTCTCGCCTTCGCGAATATTGTACCGATGTGATGTGTTGTAGGGAAGTATGACTTCACCATGTGTCTTTTCAGGATTTTATTATCACATAAAGACATGACACATATTACACGACATTTAACACATATCACTTAAAACAAACCGAGCGAAACATGTTACAGAAAACTTCAAACATAGCAAGGCGCCATTTCGCTTCCATCACCCAGCGTTCGTCTCCCTCCCTCCAGTCCAACATCTCTTCTTTTCGTTCTCTCGTCCGCCAGGGGGCGGGGAGGTTAGTCCAAAGAATGTAATGTCTTATGAGTTCTTTGGTTAGTCTGCCCAGAATTTGGAGTCCAGGGGCAGATGTTACAATATTTCCTTGGCGCACAGAACGTGTTTTTTTGATTGGCGATTTTACTGTAGAACATAAATACTCCCGTGCTTTTCTTTTAGTATATTTAACAAGTTTTATTTTACTTCCGAACGTCCTTTTCTGTACATACGGCCGGCAGCCTGACCAAATCCTTGTGTTCACTGTTGCCTCTAAATACCTTATATTTATTATATAACGCTCTGTTTCTTGTCATTCTTAATTCCTCCTCTCAAAATTTAAAATCCTTAAAATTGCACATTGGTTTTTTTTAAAGACCTGAATACAGAATAACAAACTGATTGAAGAAAGGTTTCGTAAAGCAGTAAGTCCTTCAATATTTATCCTTCGAATTGTGGTGACTAATCAGCAAAAGAAAGTCTTTCTTCCGGTTATCCGGTGACGTCAGTATAGTAAAGAAAACCTGACTTCTTGCCACTGTAATTTCGAGTAATATAATGAGAAAGTGCGAATTTTATATTTAGAGAAAATAAATACGAAAATATAGCTCCTACCCAGGACAGGAATACTAAATAGGCAAAGTAGTCAACTGCCTATGGGCCCCACACTTTTTGGGGGCCCCGAGAGGGTATTTTCAGGGTAATCTAATTTTGTACCTAAATTTGATTCACAAGGTCCATGTACTCAAACATATTCAAATAAAAATTAAGTATTGTTTAAATATCAGAACATTATTCTTGGAATTTTTTCCAAGTTTTAAAATTTGTTTGCAGATCAATGTTTTCCAATTTTTTCGGAGTTGGCTGCCTAAATCACAATTCAACAGCTCTGGAAATATTTGTATTAGAATACTAAGATTCTGTCAAAAATGTTTTGTAAATTTTTAAATGTTAAATTTATGTTTAACATTAGTTTTAAGTTTAATTTTTCGATACGCGATTTAAATTTTTAATTTTTTAAATAATAAAACCAACTCCCTTGATGGTGATCCGCAAATTAAATTTTTTTCTTATTTCAGTTTCTCAATATATGCGTTACTTAAAAACTTGCATGTATAGAGATTAATTAAAATCAATAAAAAGTATGTTGTTTTGGAAATTGGGGAGGAGACAGGAATCAATCCACTGGCTAATATTTATCTGTTCATAAAGACCCTTTCAGTAATCCACCAATCAACAGACGACTCGAGGTAGCGGTTGTCGTTGATTGGCCTAAGATGATGAAATTCAAAGCTTCATAAATTGGTAAATTTTAGTCTAATTGCACATAAAATCGAGCCTATCTGCCATTCCGTTTTTTTTACCCGGTTATTGGATTTAAAAATAACCGATTATAACCCGGACACAAAACCGGCATGTTTTTCCCATTTCTAGTTCAGAGGCAGACGGAAGAATGTGGCAGTCGTTTAAATACAAATTTTTTTTATTTTAACTCTTCAAATATTTATTTAATGAATGAAAGATGATTTTAAAATCTTCAGATGATATTTTAGGTAGATCGATGCCTTGACCTTTGTTCAGAAAGTGCGCGCAAAGACAGCGCGTGTTAACAGTAAGTATCTTACATCATAAAAAAAGAAAGATGGCGGCAGCCTTGCTTTTCTACACTGCTGAGAAAACGGAAAAAGTGGAACACATGCAAATATTTTCAAGACTTTAAATATCGGGATACAGTAAAGAAAAAACATAAAATCATGAGCAAAACAAGGAAAGGCAAATTTTGTACTAATGCGCTTCCTACTAATAAGCTCCTTCATAGATTCAATATCGTCCCATCTCCTAACTGTGAATTTTGTGTCCATGAAGAAGAAAATGTTTCGCAGATCCTTTTTCATTGTCCAGGATTCCGTTGTGGCAACTTGGCTGCAGTGATCCCCAGGGATCCCGCAGGGATTCATCCTCGGATTCCTTTTGGCCCTACCCCCGAGCGGGTGTAGATTTTGATCCGGCTATAAGCCATGTGATTCTACTTGTATATATATATGTGTGTCAATAAAAATATAGTGGTGTTATGTGTGTCAATAAATAGTGGTGCTATGTGTGTCAATAAAACCCATAAAAGACAAACTGAACCTATTCTGAATTTGGATATAAAACCACACATGAGAAATCATTACATTTTGATGACCAAAGACGTGATTCGTACTATTAATTAGTACATGGAACAACTTGTGTCCGAACTTTGGGATTCTGATGCGCGATTCTTCTGATTGAGGTAGATCCCTAAAATTATTTATTTGATACGCTAATTAAGCGATAAGTTATTTTTTGAAGTTTTGTAAAAGATGGATAGAGCTAAAGCTAAAAGTGCGACTGTTAGACAGTTGTTTACGAAACTTGTAACCAAAATCGAGAGTACAATTGAATTGCCGATCAATGAAAGATTTACTAAAGTAAATAAAGTAGAATCTCTTTTTGATTTAAAAAATCTGTTAATTGAGAAAATTGACGAGTTGAAGAAATTAGATAATGAAATCGAAGCAATTATTGATCTTAACGATTTAGAAGGGGAGCTAATTGCTAGTGATGAATATCGAAAAAACGGTATTTCTTGTAGAACGAAAATTGAGAGATGTATATTATTACTAAAAAAGGAATCAAATGTTATTCCGAGAAATGCAACTCGAAATAATAATGATAGTAATATACCGGAACCGCTAGAAAGGCGCGTTGTTAATGAAAACAATATAATTAAATTATCTCGTTTGAATATTTCTATATTTAGTGGAAACTGTAGTGAGTGGCTTAACTTTTGGAATTCGTTTGAAGTAGCTATACACAAGAATGATTATCTCTCTAAAATAGAAAAATTTGCATATTTGAAAACCTATTTACGGGGAACAGCTCTAGCCGCAGTTTCAAGGTTCGCTTTAACTGATCAAAATTACGATTCTTCCATTGCATTGATTAAAGAGCGATTTGGTCGGTCAGATTTAGTTATTTCATGTCATATGACTAAATTGTTAATGATTGAATCCGTCAAATCTGTTTCTAATGTAACAGCGCTAAGAAAAATGTATGACGAATTGGAAATTCAAGTTAGATCATTAGAGTCCCTAGGTGTTTCTGCTGATACGTAAAGTAGTCTTCAGTGTCCGATAGTATTGCTAAAAATTCCTGAAGAGATAAATTTACAATATAATAGACATCGAGAGTTGAATGAACTATTTCACATAAAAGATTTATTAAAATTTTTGCGAAAAGAAATCGAATGCCGCGAAACATCACTTTTGTTAGGGAGTCAAAGGAAATATGTATTAGAAGCTTCAGTTCGCAAACCTTTAAATGGCAGTAATTATGCCGATACTAAACTGCCTTATAGTCCAAAACGGAATGTTTCAACAGCAACTACATTAATCGCTACTACCGAAAGGCAAAACTGTATATTTTGCTCTGAAACTCATAAAGATTATGAATATCCGCTTATCTCAAGCGAAAGAAAAGGGGTTTTGATAAATCAAGGCAGATGCACGCTGAATTCAATTGAGCGTTTTCTGGACTCCAAAAGGGAGCGAATGAAAAAATACTTCTTTTCGATCTTTTAGTACAGAAAACCTCTCCTTAAAACGCTTTTCTCGCCGAAAACCAGTTCCCACTTCCTGTCCGTCAAAGAGCAGATAACGGAATCGGAATTCTCTTTTCTAGTTCGGTCGTTTAAGGAGCGTTTTCTAATTACTGTTTCACTCACGAGGGGGTGTCCGAAAAATCATTGGTTAATATCATCACGTGACCTTTCCTTATCTCTGTTTCTACACAGACCCGATAAGATCAGTCGACATTTTGTTTTATTTTAGCTCGCGTCCTTCATACTTCATATCAGTGGAAGCATTTTGGAGCGAAAAAAGATTATTAAATCTTTTTAATTAACAGTAACATCGATCCGGAAGGTGGATAGAAGCTTTATGATGGGTGAGTAACATTTTCAAATTCTAAAATTGCTCCTTAATGCATTTCATAGTTCAGATATTTTTCATATGACACCGCTTCACGCGAAATCCTTTATCGACTGTGTGCTAAGATTATTATTAGCTTAACTTCATAATACTCTTTGTGAATTCGTCATTATTTTAATATTTTTCTACTGGAAATTAATAATGAGTCTGATTTTCTAATATGGCAATAACCCCACGTTACGCGAATTTTTTTTTGCATCGATCGTGTTTAAAAATTGTATTAATTAAACAGATAGTAAAATAAATCAATACTGTTTATTAATTTTTCATTATTTTAATATTTTGGACATTGTTTAATAATTATAAAGTATCTGCAGTTTTTATAAATATTTTTTTTGATTTATATGTTTATTTTGCTTCGATAAAATGTGTACTCATCAGAATTAACTTCCATTAATAAATATTTGAACATCTTGGGGGAATTTTAATTTGCCTGTCCACAAAGTGTTTGTGTTTTGGGAGGCTATTTTAATGGAAGTTAAGTTAATAAATTATATCTATTGCATATAATATAATTAAAATTACATTTATGCACATTCTGCAAAAACTTTGTTAAATGACCTAATTCCATTCTGAACATATGATCCTTGACATATAACATATCCCTGACGTATGTTATACTTGAATGCAAATTTGAAAATTCCCGAGACATTAAAAATAATAAGAGTAAAAATAATAAGACATCTTCATCCTGAATACATTGTTTTATGACACTTTATTTTTAGAAAATTATTTATCATTAAAGATTATCCATTAGAAAGTTAGGGAAGAAATTTAAAAAAAATTAAAATTAATTTCATCCCCTGTCATATTAATCACACTTATTTTTAATTTAATGTTTATGTAAATTTGATTTAGCTGTGAATGCATGTTGATGATCCCCGAAGATCAGCAGAGCTATATCAGATCCAGGAGCTTGTACACCCTAAAGAAATCCAAAGTCAATAGAGGATTCAAACAAGATCCTTTGTGGAAAGCTCAAGGTCGAGAACCCTGATACCAGTGTCGCACCGGGCATGCATGTTTTAGATGTGTTTTGGAGTGCAACTTTGGGAGAAAAAAGATTGCAAAATTTAATTTGCCTGTCCACAAAATGCTTGTGTTTTGTCAGACTAATCTAATGAAAATTTAATTATCTAACTTATATCTGATACATATAATATAATTAACATTATATCTATGCACATTCTGCAAAACTTTGTTAAATGACCTAATTCCCTTCTGAACATATCCTTGACATATATTATACTTGAATGCAAATTTTAAAATTCCTGAGACATTAAAAATAATAAGAGATATCTTCATCCTAAATCCTACATGTTTTATGCCACTTTATTTTTTAGAAAATTATTTATCATTGTAGATTATCCATTAGAAAGTTCAGGAAGAAATTTAAAATAATAAAAATTATCTTTATCCAATGTATTAATCACAATTATTTTTATTTATATCACTTATTATATTTTTATATATACATTTTTAGAATGTTAGTGAGAATTTCTTAATCAATCTGGGTTTCTTCTTATAGATTTACTTTCCATTAAGATTATTAAATTTTTTTTTTAATTTTAAAAGTTTTGTCTCCTATTGATGTACCAATTACCTAACTGATCAGGTCATTTATAAGCATAAAACTAGCTATTATTATTATTAATTGTGCATTGGGATGAGTGTTTTTAGTTTTAATTTTTGCACTATTGGAATATTGGGGGGGGGGAATAGATTATTTGGGTACAATTAGCTTTTTCCATTTCTCTCGCATCTTCATACTTCCCTATAAGAATGTACTCTAGATGTTGAACTCAGTGCTGTAGGGTAAATATCTTTATATATTTTAAGAAATTTGATTTTTTTTTATTGATTTAGGCTATGCTATTTAATCGACACTGACATTTATAAAATGCATGGATGACTTGTTTCAAATGCCAAAAAGTTGTTACAGATAGATTCTCTGAAGAAGTAGATAGTAAGGCTGAATAAATAAAATTGATTTTTTTCATTGTAAATTAGTAATGAATTTGCTTTAGAAAGTTATATAATGCATACTTACTAAATCTTTCTTCTAAAATCTTCTTTACTAAATATGATGGTTTTTTCAAAGAAATATAACTGTGTTTGTGTGAACTAATTAAAAATTATCATATGTTTAGGAAAATCCATCTATTAGTGACATCCATCTATTTAATATAGCTGCAAATGCATTGCAACTTATACTAAAAAAATTGCACAATTTTTTATGAATATTTTTATTTCTCTCATTCATAAAGAGTTAACTTTTGCTTTAGTTTAAAATTTTGCAAGCCATTGCTTGGTTACTAACTAAAGATTCTTACTGTAACTTTCATATAACAGGTATCTAAGGTTAACATAGGTCCTATAATATACTTCAAAAAAAAAGTTAAATATTGTTTAAAAATTTGCAAATATGTGTGCGAAACAAATGGATGTGTGCCTCATCTTAAAAATAACCAATCATAATAGAATAGTGTGGGTAGTACATGACAAGACCTAATTCCATAATTTGTTCAAAAGGTTCATTAAAACCCCCTTTTTCACTGTTCTGTATATAAGAATAATTAAACCACTAGTTTGTAAAAGACATTTACAGAACATTTTTCAATTGTTGTAACAAAAACCAATTGTTTAAAAAAATCTGTGTGAACATGTCCTTCACTATGTTGCAGAAATTTTTCTCTAATTAAATAATTTATTTTGTAGGTTTCGGGAGATTAAAAGCTTCATTAGGCAATCAAGGAAAACTAAAACCATTTTATTAAATTATTTATTTAGAAGTTTATTTGTGAAAAATATCTTGAAATATTTCAGTTCAGAATTGCATTTATTATATATTGCATTGAAACAAAAATAAATATATAAAAAGCAATGAGATTTAGTCTTTTATTTGTGATATATGTTTAATAGTGTGTGTTTACTAGCCAGGAATGATTGTATATGAAAACTTATAGATTTAAAAGTAGAGAAATGTTATATTTAATTGTAAGTGAGAATTTTAGGAGTGATATTTTTATATGAATTTTACCAAAAATATAACTGTAGATATTTTATACAGAATCATCAGTTTTATTTGTAAATAATTGAAGATTTTGCTTTTGAAAAGAGTCTAAAATGCACATTTGCCATGTATGCAAATATTAGAAAAACAAATAATGAGCTTTTATTATTGGAAAATTTGTTTTTGCATGATTATAGCAGAAAGAAATTTACACAGGAAATGGCTATCTTTTATAATAGATTTGATTACCAAGTGAGTTTTTTTTTTGGTGGTGGGTAACTTTTATGTGTTTATTTGTGATTTTAGAAGTCAGTTTTTTATGCGTGCAATGTATTTCAATAAATTCAGACACTTTGTTAATTTTAAGTATAAAATTTACAGATAAATATGTGTAATATTTTTATGAATGTCAAAAATTTTGCTTGGGGTGTGTAATCAAGGAGTTTTAAGTAACATCTTTTTTACTTATTTATGTTTTACCTGTATTTAAAACTGCCTTTACACCAATAACATTTATACACTCTAGTTGGTTACATTTTGCTTCCATGTAAATATAATATAATTTTAAATTTAATTGTAACACATTTAAGTATATTCTTTCTCTTCAAATTTATTTTAAGCTTTAAACCCATGTGCAGTTCTGATTATCTCAATTGGGTACTTATTATAATAAGTTTTTATTCTGTAATTGATCATCAGTTCGATTCTTTTTCAGTAAGCATTTTTCAGATTTTTCATCTTGGTTGTTATTGTAGGAAGTGTAATACTTGGTTGTACTTCAGTGAATTTATGTAAAAATGTATTTTTATGTTGTAATAAAAGTATAAAAATACTGTGCTGAATTTTTTCAAAATTCTGAATATTTAATTGATGTATTAAGGAAATTTTCTCTTTCAGTTATGTTTTTTTAAATTCTTTTCTCATCAAGATATTATTACAGAGGGGCGACAGAACCGGGATATCAGGGAATTTTATCGACCTGAAAAAGTCAAGGAAATTCGTAAAAACATCTAAAATTGAGGGAAAATTAATAGTTATTTGTTACTTGGGTTATTATCTATAAATTAGTATCTTATGTTCAGTATTATTTGTAATAATAAATGGAATAAAAAACTTATATTCATTTATAAAAGCATAAGTTTTTGATTAGAGCAATTAATTTCTTATGATTTGTTAAAGAATGAAGATTTGAAGTAATATTTTGGCAGTTCTCATGTTTAAACTTTGCAAAAATATATATTATTAGGTACGTATAATTATACCATTGTTATATTTATGTTCCAACATGTTATTCTGGTACTCATGCAAAGAGCACTAATTAGTTATTGAAGTTTTGAGCAAAGATCATAATAACCTTTACTGTTAATATAATTTAACTTGTGTTGCAAAGAGTATTTTTAATGTTTATTAGAATTCTTATGCAGTTTTAGAAACAAAGTATTTTGTTAAAATTTCCAGTATTCTTTTACATATAAGAAATGTAATATACCGTTTTAATAGATTTTTTAGGATATTCATTCCATTTTTTAAAAATTAAATTTAATATTTATTTTTCATTTTAAATAACTGGTAAAAGTGTTTTTAATAATGTTTATTGTACACATACAGTGATTCTGAGTAGGGAGAAAGCCAGGAAACTAATATAATTAGTAGCCTTAAATCAGGGAAATGTTGTAAGTTTAGTCAGGGAAATTTTTTTCACAGTTTCTGTAGCCACCCTCCTGAATTATATTTTTTAAGCTAACTCAGTCTGTCAAGACTTTACTAGTCGGTGCAAACTCAAAAGCCTTATAATTAATATTTTCTAAAAATTATAATTCGTAAAAGAATAAGTAAAATTCATGCAAATAACTGGTGTGTTGTGTGCTTTAGATGTTCTTAAAGGATAAATGGAAAATAAAACTGCAATATTAGAGAATATGGTGAAAAATATGTATTTAGAGAAATGCAGATTTAGAGAATGCAGTTAAATCTTTAAAAAAAACAGATATTAGTCAAGTTTAATGATTTTGTGAAAATTGCTAAATAACTGCAAATTGAATTGAAGACAAAATGCAAATTATTAAAAAATCTACAGGATATTTAAAGAAAAAATAAAAAAGAATTTTTTTGCATATTTTTTATTAAATTAAATTGAAGAAAAAATGCAGTTTTTTTCTGTATTCAAAAAATCTGCAGAATATTTAGAGGAAAATATAATAAGAAATTTTTTTGCAGAATACATTGAAGAAAAAAAGGCCGATTTTTTGCTGTCTTGCAATATATCTGTCTGCAGAATATTTAGAGAAAATTATAATAAAAAAAAATTATGCCGATTAAATTGAAGAAAAAATGCAAATTTCTTCTGTCTTCAAAAAATCTGAGGAATATTTAAGAGAAAAATATAAGAAGAAAGTTTTCTGCAGATTAAATTGAAGAAAAACTGCAGATATTTTTGTCTTCAAAAAATCCGCAGAAATCTTTTAAGAAAACTTTAAAAAAAAATTTCTGCAGATTTTTTTAGCTGGGTTATTAAAAAATTATTTATTATAAACCGTGCTATATAGTTTACAATTATTTCCATTATAGAAATCTGTTGTACTGTGCAGAATAATGCTGGTGTTAAAAGAAGAACCCCCCAATTGTTTCTTACTAGTTTTTAAAATAGCAGAAATGATGAAACTAAGTAAAAGACCGTTTTTGTTTAGTAAAAATCTTTACAAGGACAAAATAATAAGCAGCATTTTACTACCTCAAGGGGGATATTTATTCATAATGCTCTTTATAAGGTACAAAGTCACTGGTCTCGTTATTGCTTTAAAAAAATGTTTTCTTTTAAACTTTCAGAAAAGGTTAATAATTAATCAATATTAAAAGCATTTTAAAAAAAGCGATCAGTTTACAAACTGATCCAAAAGGAGCGAAATCAATAAAACCATTTCCAGAAAAAGAGCGTTTTTCTTTTAAACGCTCTGAATGAAGTTACAAATTAATCAAAAAGGATCGAAATGAGTAATGAAAACATTTCCAAAAAAAGAGCGTTTTTTCATAAACGCTCCCTTTAACATTAAAAATTAATCAACAAAGAGCGAAGTCATTGCTTAAAATATTGCTCAAAAAGGAGCATTTCTTTTAACACGCTCCTTTTAATATTAAAAAGTGATGGAAAAGGAGAGAAATCGTTCAATACAAAAAGGAGCGAAATTCGCTCCGAATATTTCGCTTCGCGGAAGGATTGTAAAACGCTCCGAAAGCATGATGCACTTTCAAGTACGGAAAGGAGTGAATTTCGCTCGTTTGATTTAAGCGTGTGCTTTGTCTGCCTAGGGCGCCGACATACTGAAAAAATTTGCTGGAAAAGGAATCAGCTTTGCAGAAACTGTAACAAATCCCACAATTCGTTAATATGTAATTCTCGTATTGATAAAGAAAATTGTAGCAATGATTTAAAATCTCTCAACAACGAGACGCGATCTCAGACAGAGAACTCCCTCCTCTGCAGGGAAGATAAGGGAAAGCGGAAAAATTCCGTATGTTTACAAAGTTTCACTGCAGGTGTTCAAACCGATGGCGGAGAAACCCTATCTATTCGATGCCTGTGTGATGGGGGTTCTACCAGAACCTTCATTAAGAGAGAAGCCGCTGACTTGCTGGGGTTAAAGGTTCTCTGCAGGGAAGAGCTCTTAATCTACGCATTCGGGAACCGCCTAGGGAAGCGACAAATTTACGATGTGGTCCAACTTCCCTTACGGAACCGAAATGACCCTTCGCGTAAAATACAAATAAGCGCGGTAGTGATTGAAAATATTGCAGTAGGGGAGATTGAAGTTTCCCCGGATTGGGTAAGGAATATTGCCTTTGAAAGGGGGATTGAGTTAGCCGACACAGGCGATTCTGAAGAAGTTCATGTGCTAATTGGGTGAGATTTCATTTGGGAAGTTCTAAAGGATACGAATGTAAGACTTAATGCGCGTCTGGTAGCAACGGATAGTATTTTTGGGTTTGTTGTTCAGGGAAGCGAGAGAGAATGTAATTGTGGTGAAGTGCATGTCAATCTTTTAAGGGTTGTAAACGGGGAATTAAAGTATGATAGAGTTAAGGATTTATCGGAATTGGAAGCGATAGGTTTAAATCGAAAAAAGGAAATACTCCATTCGGATTTAGAAATTCTAGAAGCGTTTGAACAAAACGTAACGTATGAAAATAACGGATACGGAACGAAATTATTATGGCAAGATAGTCATAAAGGGTTAAATGATAATTATGAAACTGCTAGGAAACGTCCATTTAGCTTAAATAGAGGGTTTAAGCGGAATGAGAATTTTTATTCGAAATATAAGGATATTAATAACTCACAGTTAGAAGATAATATTATGTCAGAAATTAATTTTGAATCAAAAAATGGCGAAGAATTAAAAGAAACTACTAAACTAAGAATATGTTATGATGCCTCACCCAAGGCGAACAATGAAATGTCCCTTAACAATCGTTTAGATTGCAGTCCCAATCTCAATCCTGATTTGCTAAAAATTATCCTAAAATTTGGATTCTACCCTATAGAATTTTGCGCTGATATTCAGGGAGAATTTTTAGAGGTAGGAATTGTTGAGGAAGAAATTAAGTTTTTGCAGACTTTATGGGGTGAGGAAGGAGGGACAAATCTCACTTTGGATGATCATGCAGTCAGAATCCTTCGGACGCAACGCGTGCCATTTTTGTATAAAAGGAACTTTTCTGCGTTGAATGAACTGTACGCTATTGACTTAATCAGAAGTGATTACTCTTTGGAAGAGACTGCGTTGATATCTAAGGAAGCTACTAGTATTCTTAGTGAGGCAAGCGTGAATATACGTCAATAGACAACGAACTCTCCGTCTCTCTTTGAAATGTGGAGAGAAAATGATTTAGAATGCCGACAATCATCGTCAGACTCTGATATCCTATTAAAGGATTTAGAATTAATTTGGGATAATAAAAAGGGTACTCTGAAAGTTGCATTCAACTTATTGCAACAATTGAGTGATAAGATTCGGACAAAGTGCTTGTGGTGTGCATTAAGTGCTTGTGGTGTGCATTAAGTGCTTGTGGTGTGCATTAAGTGCTTGTGGTGTGCCCTGTGACCCACTAGATATTCTGACACCTTTCACAGTTCGCATCAAGCTATTGATTCAAAAACTGTGGGAAAATGGTTTTAATTGGGATGAACCACTCTCCCCAGACATAGAATTCAAGGAGAGGCCCCACGAATTGACTTTTGTGCAAGATGTCGTAGTACCTCATCTTCATTTCTCTGTTAGGAAAACAGAGCGGTTAGAAGTGGACAAATCTTCCGGCGCCAGCCATAAAGTATACTGTTCGGTAGATAACTTTAGGATGAAACATCCAAACAACGTTAAGGCCAATTTCATTGTCTCTAAATCTCGACTGACCCCTCTAGGGACAGTTACCTTACCTCGTCTAGAATTGCTGGTATCCGGGGCTTTAGCTAGACTTTGCGTTTACCTGAGCAAAACATTTCCGTTAATAAATTATTATTGTATAGTTCATTTTTAAGGTCCTATTTTCTACAGTGGTTGAATATTCAAACCCTTAACAGTCTTACCGAATTGCTCAGGCAATAAAATTTCTGAATTATTTTAAGGTAAATTGGAATTAATCAAAAGATTTCTTTATCGGGAAAGGATACTAAATGATTTTTGGAAATGGTGAAAGAAGGAATATCCTCTTCAGTTAAAAGGTGGTAATTTTAATAAAATGTAAATGTAAAAACTGAATTTAATGTGAACGATATAGTGTTACTAGGTGAGGAGAAGGTTCCTAGACAACTGTGGAGACTAGGAAAGATCATTGATGTCCACAAAGGACGGGGCAGCAAGGTAAGATCTATAACTATTAAAACAGCCACAGGTATAATGAAACGTCCTATTCAATTGTTATACAACCTTGAAATTATGTCGAACGACTAAGTTGCATATTTAAGTGATCATTAAAAATTGGTATTACTGTAATTATTGTTATTATTATGTAGTGAAATGTAATTTTTAGTTTCGGTAATTAATTGTTTTGAATTTAATGTGTTTAAATTCATTGTATTCCTAACGTAAATTTTATTGAATTTATATTTTGGATTTGGATTCATATTTGTTAATTTGAAATTGTATATTAAAATGTGTATTTGATGAATTCCTTCGTCGGGGCGGGAAGATGTGGCAACTTGACTACAGTAATCCCCAGAAAGGGAAAAGTAGAACTGTCATCCCCACCCCCACAGGGATTCATCCTCAGATTTCTTTTGACCTTACCCCCGAGCGGGTGTAGATTTTGATCCGGCTATAAGCCATGTGATTCTACTTGTATATCTATATATGTGTCGTAGTGGTGTTATGTGTGTCAATAAAACCCATAAAAGGCAAACTGGATCTATTCTGAATTTGGATATAAAACCACACATGAGAAATCATTGCATCCGTGATCCACAACTTCAGCTCTTAAAAGAAATTCCAGAATTTAACCCTGTTTACTCCGATACAACCCTGCAAAGCCCGTTAACTTCGTACAAGAATGCCTAGATCGCGCTGAGAGCACTTGAAAAATTCTTCCTGTCTTGCAACCGCTTCTAATTTTCGTTTTTCCTCATAATTTTCTCTGTTTAATTGTTTTTCCCTTTGTTTTTGCTATTTCTTTAAGAGTGTTGTTTCATATTTTCGCTTGTAAAAGTGTTTTGTTTGTTTCTCTTAGTGTTGTAGCAAAAGTTACAACTCTGTATAATAAGTAGATAAACGGGAAAAGTTCCGAAGATCTCGTGACTTTGGAAATTAAAGTAGAAATGCAGTTCTTTAAGATTGAAATAGAAGTAATTCTTTTATACTTATAAATTATGTAGCGTTAAAAAGGATTTAATTTCAAAAAGATTAAAAGTTAAATCATTACATATATAGAGTATAAATCGTAAAATGAAAGAGTTTAAAATGTGAAATGAGAAATGAAAAACGCAATAAAAGCACAATAACGTTTCTTCAGGAGATGGAGTTATTGTGAATTGCTAAATATAAAAGTTTGACATTTTCTTGCAATCAGTTATGCCGTAAGGCCTAAAACACTGATTTTCATCCCTAATGCCAAACCAACCAAAAAAACAAAGAGAGGAGTTTTGAATAATTAAAACAGAATTACGATGTGATAACATTAGAGAAAAGTAAGAATAAATATTTTACGTACTAGAAGAACGCATGTTGACGTGGCAGTGTATGCGGAGGGTCACGGTACAGACTGGCGTTGAAGGGGTGGGAACAGGGTGTCAAGTAACAGTTTTCTCGCTTAACTATGGCTGTTGCCAGGGGAGTATAGTATGTTGTGCACGATGAAGATTAAATGGAAGAGCGATAACGATAGAAAGCGTAGAGAAATAGTGGAAGAAATCAGTAAAAAATGAGAGACCAGTGAAAAATGTTTAAAAGATGCGTTTTCGAGGTAAAATATCAGACATTACCGACTTGAGTGACCCTACCACGAAGATTATACTTCGCGTCGGCATCTCTCTGATAAGCAATCCTTTACTTACATCTTAAATCCATTAATCAGAGGTTCGTAAAGTGAGGGGGGATTTTATTCATGTTGAGGCTATTTCTTAAGTGCATGATTTGCTTTTTGGCAGAATTAGTGTTATTGCAAATTTTGTTGATTCTTATAAGTTGTTTGATAATTGTGTTTTTGTATATTTTATATGAGATATTAGAGTTCCAAAAAATAAATTTATTGACGTTAAATTTGAATTCGTTTCTTTTGTCGTGAATGTTAATTTTTAAGTCGTTTCTGTGGTCTAAGCATAAATCAAGAAAAATCGCTGGAGATTGATTGTTACTGGTTTCACGACAAAAGAAACGAATTCAAATTCATGTCAAACTTTTATATTTAGCAATTCACAATAACTTCATCCCCCGAAGAAACGTTATTGTGCTTTGATTGTGTTTTTCATTTCTCATTTCACATTTTATACTCTTTCATTTTACGATTTATACTCTATCTACCACAGCGCTTTTGGACTTGCAGCTTTTAGCGCATTCATTGTGGATGTGATATATTTATATATTTTCCCATCTGTTACTATTCGCATTTTTGTCTTTACTCGGATATACTTTCAATTCGTTTTTTTCATATCCTTTCGAATTTGATATGAATGTTTGTAATTTATTTTATTGTTTTTCTATTATGTTTTGCCTCTTTATATATATATATATATATAGTTATATATTTTTTTAAACCATTAAAACTCAAATAACATTTTCATCATATACACGTATTAAATCATCTTTTAAAATTAAATATAATAAACTATATAACCTAATATTATTCACACAATGAAATACAGAAATCTAATAAGATTAAAAACTATTACTATGAAAAAGACAATCCAGATATGGAATTCCAACAATCAAATGACAATCGACTTGAGAAATCGATTATGTCACATTATTTCGAAATTTATAGACGCCAACTTTCTGTGAGGGCCAATTGTTGGAAAAAAACAACAAATATAGGAGTAAATCTCCAAAATATATTAAGAAAAGAACGATAAAATTAACTAAATGCTTACTGCTTCAAAGTCATAGCAAAAATTGCCAAAAGCTAAATACGTATTACAGTTCCGCATTTATTGTGAAATTATTTTAACTAAAATATGTTATATATACTATATTAAATCATCATTAATAATTAAACTACAGATTTATATTTTTTAAGAACTTTATATTAACCTATTTTAATTCGATATTAACATTTATATAATGATGTAATACTCCATATCATCAACTGCAAACTATTTCTAATAATAGTGGCGCCATCTACTAATGTTAATATGTACTAAGACTCACTGAAATCAAAGGATATGAATATTCAAATTAATCAATTCTAATTTACTATTCTTTTAAATGTGTTAATAATTTTTTGTTAATATAAGCAAGCATGAAATTAATAGGAAATCCATATATCATGTCATTTTCAATAAATGTATCGATATAGGATCTCTGTTTTTTACTATCTGTGATTAAAATTTTGCATCTATGTAAATAGTTCAGGTTGATGTTTCGAAAGATTTGAATACTTATATTGCTATTCCAGAAAGGTAGCTTATTTATATTAAACATAAAATTGTTTCTTTTCTAAAAAATTTCCGTATTTAGTTTATTGTTAACAATTTTCATCTCAAGATCTAGAAAATCACCAGAAGAAATACCTTCATTAGTTTTAATTAAAGTTAAATACTCTGGATAAAATTCAGTAATTGGAGTATATCCTTCTTCTTTTGAACAAATAATTAAATCATCAATAAATCTGTACATTATACAAGAATTGTAATTAATTTCTTTTTCATAATAATGTAAGTATAAGTTAGTAAGAGCATTTGTTGGTATAATTTATTGTCAAAGCTAATATAATTTTCTTTTAATATAACTTCTATTAGTGTTTTATATTTTTTGAAATGAATCATTTTATATAAAATAAAATCTTCATAAATCTTTAATAAAATTTTCATCAAATCTTTGATATCTATACTATTGAATAAATCTTGAAAATCAAAAGTATGCACAGAGTAAACATCTATATCTTTAAGATTCTTTATGATTTCAAAGCTATTATTAATAATCACCGTATTATTCTGTTCTTTTAATTTTTTAATAATCTCTTGCAAATATTTTTGTAATAATTTTCTTTATATAGCTATGACTACCATTCGTTACACTTCTGAATTTGATAGGGTTCTTATGAAATTTTGGTGCAAGAAAAATGTGGGGATAGTTAACTTTCTCACAATAAATATTTAATCTTTTATGAAAAGCTTGAATTCTACTGTCTATTTCTTTAATACTCTAATTAGTTTCAATATATGCATCATTATTAAGAATATATTCTTTTAGCATTTTACAGTAAAAATATTTACATACGATAGCATAATTGTTAGGTACTTTATCAACATATACTACTAGCAGAACGCGCACGGCGTTGCCCGTGGAATCAGGACTTCAAAAACATGAAAAAAAAAATCGCCCACAATAACACGAAAAAGTTTTGAAACAAAATCAAAACAAAAGATACACATTGATTTTCCCGCGATAATGACATGTAGAAAAGCAGTACAGAGTACGTTATTCCAAAACAATAATAAAAAAAAAATTGCAACGTGAAAATCTTTAATATACAGCAATGGTGTATCTAAGTTATGCTGATGCAATACAGTCTCAAACCACAGTACCGTGACGTTTCAAGGTCACGACAGTACCCCCTTCGTCACCCCCCTGGAGCTTGCGTGAAAAGCTATGGCACATTTTACGCAGATGGTAAAGAAACTCTTTTAGATCATCACGAAAAAAAATTCTCTCATAATTCAGCGAATTACGGTAGAAGTTCAAAGCCAACTTATCACCCATGTCAGAATCTTTAACTGCTTAATTTACGACTAAACCCTTGCGTCCAACGAATGATTTCAAATTATTCCTACAAAACATGCTAAAATTAGGAGAGAATAATTCCAATAGCGCTAGCCAGGGGGAGAAACTCACCGTTCCGGAAGAACTTCATTCGAAAAGAATTTTTTTAACCCTTTAAGAAAAAAATTATTAAAACAACACAGAAGATATTTTAACCGTTCTTGTTTTAAATGAGAGATCCTCTGTTGTTACCATAAAAAACTGAAAATCTTAGGTTTATAGAACGTTGGATGCGAGGAAAGAAAAAAATTGACAGTTAAAATAAGGAGAAAGTGACAATTTTTAAAAAAATTCTCAAAATTCAGTAATACGTTAGAAATTCAAAACTAACTTCATTAGAACGAAATCACATGCTCTTTCCGATGGTGTATATATTTTTTCGTAAACTTATTCGTAACTATTCTATTGAGAAATTAGTGCGAAAAATCACAAAACAACACAAAACATTAAATAAAAAAATTCTAGATTAAAATTTAAAATTTCGGCTTCGAGGTGCATTCAGTCCACCATTACGACTACCTGTACGCAAATTTCATGGCTGTAAGTGCGGAAATAGATTCGTCTGGACATCGCCGACAAACACACACGCACACACACACACACGCACACAAACATTGCCTTTTATAAGTATAGATAACAAATTCCCTCTGCAGTTCCCCTATATGTGTTTTTAAATCCTTGTATCTTGTCTCATCAGTTGTTCTAAAATTATATCCACACAATTCATTCAACACTCTCTATTTATGCTCCTCAAAAGCTTCTAAGGGCATACTGTATTTGACAGCCAATTTTCATATGAAGCTCTCTAAATCTTTTCTAAGTTGTGTTTTAATACTCCCATTACTATTAGATATAATCATTCTATGTTTAGTTCCCTTTTTCATAAGTTCTCTTAATATGCTATTATTTACTATATTTAGGTCTCCTGTTATAACATGTCCATGCTTTTTATCTATAAAGTTGTTGTATGCATTACAATTGCAGTTGTCAATATTATTACTATCTTTAATTTTATTGTAGTTAAAAATCAATCTTCCAAGTTGTTTATTGTATTTAAAAGCACTTTTGATTTTAATATTCTTTATAGGAAAAAAGATCATCATGTTTATTCAAAATATCTCAAAAGTTACAATTATCATATGTTTTATTCATAAATAGAAAAGTACAGTATTCTATGTCTTTATTTTTATTATTTACTCTACACAATTTTAATCTTTTAAAGATAAATTTATAAATGCCACAAATAATATCCCATTCGTGAGTAAATGGTAAATTGTTATCAAATAATTCTCAAATAGCTCTAACTTCCCTTTTATTCAGTCCAATCATATATCGCTTAATATTTTTGATATTAAATCATTATCAAAGTTGCAACTCAATACAGTAAGATCTTCTTTTATTTTTGCAAAGTTTCTTATTTCTCTCTTTTCCTTAGCTGATTTATTCTTCGAGTGTCTAAATATTACTTTTTTAGGTTCTCTGTAAATATACTTTGAACTATTATTTTTAATATGCAAAACATTTTTATTGAAGTAGATAATATTAAGTCCATATGGATAAATTGTATTATAATTTTGCATAAAATAATTTTCCCACCATAATCTATTTTTAGTACTAGGTTCTATTTTCACAATACTAATTTCTATATTTTCGAAACCATGGGAATTAAAATGCCCAATCTCTATTTTGTTAATGTTATTATTTTTATTAAAGTGCTTTGTATCAGATCTATGTTGATTAATTCTGATATTTATTGTATTAGATATATATATTTGCTTCATTCCTTTCAAACACAATTTGGCAAGAAAGACGACTAAAGACACAGAGAATACAACTAAATGCGTCGCTATTTCTTTTTAGTCTTTAATATAATTCATTATTCAAAATATTATAGAATCTTGTAGTCAATTTTTGTTCTCTAATTCACTACCAAATATATACTCCTATGGAATAAAAAATTATCGATTAACTGATAATTAAATTATGAAAATATTAAAATATCAAACTCTCATCGTGAAAACGTAACTGCGCAATCTTTTTGAAGTGTAGTACAAGAGGAAGTGACTGAAAAATCGAGTACATAATTCCATTTTTACGAACATGAAAGGAGACAAGTTAAGTAAAAGCGTGTAAAAATAGTAAGAGTAACAGAACTAGTAGAAAATGGTTGAACACAAATAGCCACAAGAAATTTGCTATTTTTTGGAATTCTCCTTTAATGAAATGCATTCAAATGTGCTGCGATATTCTTCGAAAACAGGAAAAACAGAATTAAGAATCTTAATTATTTTTGATGCTGGTTGATAAACTTCAAAGATAAATTTCAATTCTATGTTCATTACTCAATGGTGGATTTCATTGCATAGCTGATTTTTAAAATTATTAAATGTGTGTAATCATGGTCATTAACTTTATACCTTAACTAAGTGATCCTCACAATTCATATATGCATATGATAATCAGGAATTTGCATCTGCCAATTTCAGTTTTTGTTTCAATATTGCATATATTTATTTCAGAGAGTGCAGTGAGAAATGGAGTATGGATGCAAGAGAATGGAGTCAGATTCAAGAAAAACAATTCCATGGCAAACAGAAAAACAGTATAGACTTCTCGCTGTATGTAAATCGTAAATATTTTAATTTTTTAAATTATTGCCATTGATTGTATTCTTTATAATTTGTTATATGCCATTGACCATGTTCTTATTTTTGAACGTTTGCACTTCACACAAAAAACAGTACATTGTATCCCACAATAATAGACATTTTTCTTAAGAGCAATAAAAATTGTATCTTTTTAATGGTATACTTAAAAATGCTTGTTCAGGGCTTTGGAAAATATTTATTTCTATTATAGTGCAAAGAATGATATGATTACATTAAAAATATCTGATTTATCTGCCTGAAAATAAATGAGTATTTTGATATAGCAAATAAACAAATACAAAGAGCAAGAAATATTCTTTTATTTGATCTAGTCGAGATACAAAATGCAGATCATTTACAAACAAGCAAAATCTTTGCTTACCAAATGCGGGTTCTGTACCAAGACCTTTTAACAGCTCAATTCGACCTGAAATGGAAACGATTTTAGGTGAACCGCTGAAGCTATTTACAAGCAAAAGTATGGATGAATCACTGAAGCTATTTACAAGCAAAAGTATGGATGAATCACTGAAGCTATTTACAAGCNNAAGTATGGATGAATCACTGAAGCTATTTACAAGCGAAAGTATGGATGAACCACTGAAGCTATTTACAAGCAAAAGTGTAATACTTTCTTCTACTTGCTGACCATCAGAATCGATCTCGGCTCGAAACAGAAGTGCGGGAACTTTTGCCTGCACTAAATTGAATCACTTTAGCTTACCGCAAAGGGAAAAAATTATTTTAGTATCTTCAAAAGGAATTTTGAGATTCGTTGCATGTTTTTCTTTAAAAAATTGCTTTTCTGATTTTTTTTTCCTCGTCGGGTGACTACTAGAGAATCTTTTGCACCAAAATTTGAATCATACAGTAATTTATCAATAAATTATAATTTTTCGAAATTTTGAAGCAGTTACTTCATACATGGGGATTCTTTGCATTAGTTATTTTTTCAGTATCTCTCAAAATCAAACACACTGTGTGCTATGTTTTGCATGTTTCTTGAAAATCTGGGTGGAAATATAGAAATAAATAACTTATATATAGAGAGAGAGAGAAAAAAAGAGAGAGAGAGTATAAATCGAAAAATGAAAGAGTATAAAATGTGAAATGAAAAAAACGCAATAAAAGCACAATAACGTTTCTTCAGGGGATGAAATTACTGTGAATTGCTAAATATAAAAGTTTGACATTTTCTTGCAATCAGTTATGCCGCAAGGCCTAAAACACTGATTTTCATCCCTAATGCCAAACCAACCAGAAAAAAACAGAGAGAGGAGTTTTTGAATAATTAAAACAGAATTACGATGTGATAACATTAGAGAAAAGTAAGAAAAAATATTTTACGTACCAGAAGGACGGATGTTGACGTGGCAGTGTAAGCGGAGGGTCACGCTACAGACTGGCGTTGAAGGGGTGTGAACAGGGTGTCAAGTGTCAGTTTTCGCGCTTTATTATTATAATTCGCGGATTTATTTTCAATTCGTTTTTTTCATATCCTTTCGAATTTGATATGAATGTTTGTTATTTATTTTATTGTTTTGCCTCTTTTATATATATATATGAAACAACATTTCTATTGATGTTGTGTTTTTCCAAATTCAAAAAAGATGCAGTCGTTTAAGACTAAAACTGTTTATACCAGAAGTAAGGCATAATCGAATTAGTTAAAGAATACTCTATGATAAAGATTTTTAAAATATTATTGAAATAATAAAGCCCTGGTCAGGAGTGAAGAATTACGCCTGAAACGGCATGACTTGCTCAGTGCGTTACATGATTACGAAAGAGGAAATTACACAGACGTCGCGAGTTTTTATAATACCAAAAAGGGGAATTACCGAAGTTGAGGCTCTAGAAATATTGCGACTCTTGCGAGTCTAGTTACAGTAGAAGTGTTTTTTTATCATAGGATTGAATTAGAAATAATTCGTTCGTAATTATATATATATATATATATATATATATATATATATATATATATATATGATAGTTATCAATTCTACGCCATTATATCCGGTCAAACCAGGCATGACGTTTTAGAAATCCTTTCATCCGGTCATTGTTGGGTGTATTATTAGTATATCTATCTATTACCACATCTTTCTTAGTTAGATAAGTGTTTATTATCATCTTACGGTCTGAATTATTGACAGGAAAACAAATTCACTCAACTGGACTATAGAAACATACCACAATCATTCATCCTACTGGATATATTTCTTAATATAAGTAATATCTTAGAGTGATTGGCTTACAGATTCCCACAAAAGTTTTGATGAAATTAAGTTTGAAAGCAAACTGAATTAAGATATTACCTCAGATTTCAACAATGAAAGAGAAAGACGCAATTAAATATTTATTTAAACAAAGAAAATTATTTGAATGGCGTTCCAATGAAAAGTATTGTTGTAAATTATGAAAAAATTTATTTTTAAAAGTTCATTAAATTAGAGAAACAATTGTTCGGCAAGTTAATTGATATCATTGTGTTACAAAGCTATAAAATCGTTTCCCTGAGATGCTAATCTTGGCGACAAAGTTGGCGACTTTGGCGACAAAAGGAATTCTCTAGAAGGACCTCGAACTTTCAACATATTTCTACTGGTTTCATGAACTTTCTAAAGATTATGTCACTTCCTACGTAATGAAGTCACTTCCTGTTGAAAAGTATAAAAGGCAAGCTCTCAAGCTAAGAAGTGGTCAGTTGGATTTGGATCTGCAAGCAAGCTGGTGAGCTAATAAGAAACCTTTGAGTGCTGTGTTGAGATTTAATGGTAATCTCTGTTGTGAATTTTTACAAGTGCTGTTTTAATATTTGTGTTATGTTTCTTTGCTTAGAATACCTGTAAAATAAAGAGCTTTATTTTTGTAATCCTGCTTAATGGACTGCATTCACGTACACCCACAAGACGAATTTGTCACAATTGCAAATGTAATTTTTTGCACTTTCAGATGGCTAAAAATGAGTTTTGTGCCTTATTAATTTCGGAAGTTTTTAAGGAAAAACTCCTAAATTTAGCTTTATTTTTGATTAATTAAAATTTCAGTAAAAAGGGCTCCGGGGTGCAGTGGCGGCTCGTGGGTTAATTAAATGGAGGTTCACAAAACAAATTTCGAAAATTAAATCTCTAGATATGACGTAACTTACAAGTTAAAATACATTTGCGTTTTCACAAGTTAAAGGAAAACAATGCAACTAAAAAAATAAGTTCTCATAGGTAAAAAAAAATGTGACATTTTATTTCTTACAATAGAATGCAATAAAACCATAATATTGCTTACAATATATCTTTGAACTTTTATTACAAAATAGTCAAGTACAATTTTTGTAAATTAAATCAACTCGTCTGTCTTTTTTGAAGCAAACAAATCAATAACGTTTTCATTGAATTTAGGTATGTCCTTGATCATTCTTTTTTCAATTGAGAACATAGCTAGTGCGCTTAGTCTGTCCTCGCTCATAGTGCTTCTTAAAAATGTCTTAACTCGTTTTAGAGTTGAGAAACATCTCTCAGCTTCAGCAGTGGTCATTGGAATGGTAACAATAATTAGCAATAGTTTGTAGGCCTCAGAAAACGTAGTCTGCAAATTGTTTTCTATAATAAATTGTAGAAGACTAATAGCACCAGTCATATTTCTGAAATGTGATCTTCTGTAAATTACTCCTAGTTCAGTTTTCAGACGATCCTTCTGTAACATAGAAAAAACATCAATTGTTTGGTCAAGAATCTGAGTTGGAAACTTTTTCTCGTACTCCTGGAATTTTGGAGCTTCGAAGAGAGAAACAGCAGAGTAGTGAGAAATAAAACAAAATCTCTCTTTTACTTGATTCGTAATAACATCACATACTCTCTAGCTGCTGCAGTTCTATTGATATGAATATTTTGATCTCTTTCTTTTTCTTGAAGTTTCATATGATGCCGATATCTCCTTTGTTACTGTGTCCATTCTCTTCCTTTCTTTCTCTAATGACTGCTGGAAAACGTTTACTTGCTTTCTAATGAGTGCTGCATCAGTTCGTGTTTTCTGAAGCTGGTTGTATAACACATCGACATGTGGCATAATATTGTGAAACACTGTAAGCCATCTAACATACGGCGAATAGCCCTGCTTGATTTATTGCAAGAGCTTGTTTAGATGTTGACTCTATTTTTCCCATGCATTCAATCAACTGTGTCCTATATTCATACACTGCATTGATGGTTCCACTCTTAAAATTTCATCTAGTAGCTGAACCATGAGGTATCCTTTTCTTAACAGTTTCATCTAGAATAGCAATTCTCTGTGGAGATTTATTGAAAAGTTAGTAATATCACTCAGGTTGGAAAAAAATACTCGAACTTGCTGATTCTGACTGGTTGCTTGCCGAACAATCAAACTGAGATGATGTGCGTAGTAATGCACATATTGTGCATTCTTGTAGGCACATTGAATAAAAGCTTGAACACCAGCGTGTTGACCACACATCACGTTTGTACCGCCGTAGTTCTGGGATATTAATTTCTCGGGTTTGGCTACTACTTTTTCCAAACTTGCTTGGATACATTCAGCTACAGATTTTGCATCATGCCCAGGTGGATTCATGAATCTCCAGAATCTCTCAACCGGTTGTCCGTCACTTAAAACGTATCGAAAAACGACAACCAGTCGGGAAATTGATGACACATCAGTAGTTTCATCTGCTATTACTGAAACAAAACTTGCTTTTGAGATCTCATTTTTATGTGGTTCTGACAAACAGTGAGCATGCAGTCTAATAAAACCTTTAAACGCGAAAAAGGAACTCGAAAGTTGTTCAGTTACGACTCTTCCTAACGCAAGAAAAAAATCATTGAACTTAATATATTTTTTTATCACAGTTACATAAGAGATATAACCTTATAAATATGAATTTTTAAGACAATGAAATAATTTTCAATATTATAAATAAAAGTATAAAATAGACATATTTCGTATAAGTTATCGAACTCAAATTTTGCTTGCGCGCAGGATTTAAAAAAAATGGTTCATCGTATCACTATAAAATTTTCCAGGTATGCTTATACACACACAATAAAGAAAATCATGCAAAATGATAAATATTAAAATAGATTTACTGGACTTTTTTTTACTTTTTATGTTGTTAAAACACGTTAATGCTTTTTTCACAAAAAATTTCAGCATATTAGCAAGCACTGAAAAAAAAGTATACATGATAATGCTTTGATCTTGCAAGATTTTCTTTATTGTGTGTATAAGCATACCTGGAAAATTTTATAGTGATACGATGAACCATTTTTTTTTAAATCCTGCGCGCAAGCTCTGAAAATATAGTTTTGAAAAAAAGACTTTAAAGAAAAAAATCACTTGCTAAACTTCTATATTCATAGAGTTCATATTTTAAAGGCCCCAGATTCATATAAAATCCCTTCTGATTTCATAACAGTATTTTTTCCAGCTGTTTTACGAATTTTTTTTCTCTGCGGGCTTCAAGGGTAGCTTTATTGCAGCATTTTTCAGCTACCTTGATTCGTTGTTTATCCCAAACGAATGTTGTTCAATTGCGACTCTTCCCAACGTAAGAAAAAATCATTGAGCTTAATATATTTTTTTATCACAATTACATAAGAGATATAAGCTCATAAATATGAATTTTTAAGACAGTGAAATAATTTTCAATATTATAAATAAAAGTATAAAATAGACATATTCCGTATAAGTTATCGAACTCAAATGTTGCTTTCGCGCAGGATTTTAAAAAAATGGTTCATCGTATCACTATAAAATTTTTCAGGTATGCTTATACACACAATAAAGAAAATCATGCAAGATCAAAGCATTATAATGTGTACCTTTTTTTCAGTGCTTGCTAATATGCTGAAATTTTTTTAAAAAAAAGCGTTATCGTGTTTTAACAACATAAAAAGTAAAAAAAAAGTCCAGTAAACCTATTTGAATATTTATCACTTTCCATGATTTTCAAGCTGTGTTCTTTTGGAGTAAATTTGTATAACATTTGTTACTATAAGTTACTTATTTTCTGCAAAACTTTGCGCGCAAGCTCTAAAAATGTAGTTTTGAGAGGGAAAAAATTAAAGTAAAAAAATAACTTACCAAACATCTGTATTCATGCAGATCAACATTAAAAGGCACCAGAAGAATATATGTTGCCTTCTAATTTCACGACAGCTTTTTCCCAGCTGTTTTTATCCTTTTTTTGTTTTGCGGGCTTCAAGAGTAGCTTTTTGGCAGCATCTTTCAGCCAATTTTAGTCGTTCTTTATCACGAAGAAGTGAATCCTTAACCTGCTGCTCACCAGTGTCCAATTCCAGTTCCGTTAAAACATATAAGATGCCTTTTTCCTCATTATTATAACCTATACATGCCAAATTGGAGGCTATTTGTGCAATTTCCCTTGATGAATTGGTGTTTTTTGAACAAAAATTCCAAATTAAAGAATTTAATGACTCGTTAGTATTTTGAGTCTTTCCTCCTAAACATCTTTTTAATAGTGTTGGATTCGATAAGGCCTTAAATTTTGGCTTTATCATAACCATTACTGCTCTAGGAACAGAACTTTTATGCTTGAACTTTTCCAAACTGTTCTTAAATTTTGCCTGATTGTATTTACACCACGAGTTTTCACCCGTGGGACAAAAGTGATGTTGTGGATCAGCATCTGTTGACACAAAGTGCATCCAAATGGCCCATATATCTTTCCTCATTGAAAACAAATTGTTCTTGTTCTTCCTAATAGCATTGCCATAATATGTAGTGAGTTTTTTTATGAGTTCATCAGTTAAACGGCCCCTACCACCAATAGTCTTTCCTTCGCTAATTTCTTCCTTTTCATGTCTTTTTTCAGCTTTCTCAGACGTGTTCCCATTCGCTTTTGTACGTGGCCCACACATTCAACTTTTTCTATGGTTGTATTTATCCCATATGTTTTATCCTCACAAACATCTTTGAATGTAGAAGCATCACCATCACCTATATAAGATAAATACCTGACACCTCTTTCTGCGACAGATCTTCGAAAAATTTTTTTCATGCCCTCAACTTCCATTTTACCTGCTGATCCAAAATGATTTTTTTGGCATGACTTAGCATGATGCGACTGCCATTGCTGATAACTGGATTTTGATTTGTCTGACTACAGTTTTTTTTAAACTTCACGTCACTTGCAGTAGGAAGACATTACATCGATATCAATAACCTTCCCACTCTCAGCTCCTATAACGGTACATACACAAACAAGAGAGGAGTGACCCCGTATTTTCCAAGTTCCATCTCCATTTACCATGATATCCGAGCTCCCAGTTAAAAGTTCTTCTTCTTCAGCTGCTTTCTTCATACATGAATTAGCAACGACAGTTGTTGCACGGAGAATCTTGTCATTAATTTTGTCGTACGATTTTTGAGATACAGATGCAGGAAGGGCCATGTAACTGGAAAACTTCTGAAGAGATTTTGCACCTTTTCCAATCATTCGCATTGCGAATACAGCTCTTCTATTGATAGTAGGAACATTTTTTTATTCCTACCATTTTTGAATTTCTCCAAGTTTTTTCAACGTTGCAACTTTGACAAGTAATTTTAAATGAGGATGAAAATCCATAATTCGTAGTTTCAATTATATTAATGGTTCCAAAACATGTAGAACAACACAGTGACTTTTCAAAATCTTTAAAAATTGAAATGTCAATGAATCTGAATCTTTCAGAATCATTAGTGGGCAGTTGGCTGCTTTCACTTACAGATAATTTTTTAAAGGAAGCACTTTTATTTGGATTAGCTTCCGCTTTACTTTTCACATCTTTTTTGATGTGCTGATTGCCTCTGAAACGACATTTTTTTGTTCTTCTACCAGATTTTCTGTTTCTTTTATCATCCATCTTGTAAAACACACAGTAAAGTCAGACTCTAAACAAGAAAATCACATATCACTGGAAAATAAGTCTATCAGACATTCAAACTAAACCCGCTTTTCAATAGGAAAAACGTGTATTTTCGTTTCTAAGTCAAGTCGAAGAGTCAAGTCAAGTCGAAGAGTGTTTTTACTGGCTTATGCTACACGAAAGACCGGGTTTTCGTTTCTAAAAACGATATCACAGTTTGGTATACAAACAAGTATGAGTAGTGTTGAGTTGTAGGTATCCATCTCCCGAAGCAAAGAGTTAATTTAAATAAAGGCAAACTAGAGCCAAGTTTATTTATTCACTAGTTGTAGCAGTCTACATTTCAAAACCGAAACTGTTAACAGCTGATGAATCGTCAACAGTGACCTTCGCGTTTCTGACTATATCTTCTAAACTAATTAAAGTACACACAAGTGCGATACCTTAAAATGTTCAGAAGGGTTTCGGCTATGAAATGCAATCATAAAATAATCGAAAAATTGAACGTTTAAAGGTCCTATATCCCCCCCCCCCAAGATATTTTAGAATATTTCACGCTGTTGAACAATGTTCGCAATATTGTATAATACCTATAATCTGTGCTAATAATAAAGGAGAATGTGTGTTGGCGCCAGGGCAGACCACTGGACGTAGAGCTACGAAATTTGGTGCAAACATACTTTGGTGGGTGGGAATGTGCACCTCAGAACCATTTTTTTTTTGAAATTTTAAATATAATTTTAATGAACTAAAAATTAAGCGACATTTTGGCGTTTTACCCAAATAACTTACAATAATCGTTACATTACAGCACAAAAATCATCCTTACACCATCTGAAAATGCAAAAATATGCCTTTTCAACGATATTAATTAAGTTACTGTACAATTATTTCTCTAATTTTAATAAACTTTTAAAAATATTTTAGGCATAATTTACAACAATACTTTTGATTGTTGCAATGAAATTGAAATCACTTTCGTTGTGTAAAAAAAATATTTATTCGCGTCTTTCTCTTCCATTGTTGAAAGTTGAGGTAATATCTGAATGTTTAATGTTACGGTTTAATTATTTTCATCAATATGTTTTAATCCAGCTAACATGTTTCTGGATGTAAAATGTGTCGCGCTATTTTAATGTTGAAATGAAATGCATATTTTGCACGAGGAATAAGAAAGTGAAGTTATCGTCTAAAATCTGCAATCAGATGTTACGTGACACGCATAGCAACTCGACTTCCTTAGGGACGTTCAGACGGACAACGAACAGATGAAAATCATTGAAAGAACACTGATTAAATGTCTATCACAATCTGAAATTTAAAACTAGTTTGTTAAGGGAACCATGAAAATTAAATTATACATAAGATATTCAATTGAAATTATATTCCCGTCAAAGAAGCTAGTCGCCGAAGGCGACTATTATTTTATAATATCGAACAATATGATACAGCATCGCGCAACTTGTTGTGCTACATGGTGATACATACAAATAGAATTGTTTCACAAAATTGTTTAAAATATGTAATTTTAATGTGTGTATTTACTATTTACAATCTTTTTTGGGGGCATAACCCATCATAACAGAGTTAAAATATATATGCAAACAAATATACATGGTCTAAGCAAAAAACCGCAAAAAAATTATTTTTTTCACTTTTTTCATACTAATACCCAACTGTAGGTCAGCGGCTTACCACCATAGGTGTCGCTGTTCTTATTGCGCTAGCGCATTTGTTACAGTTTATCCTCTTTTTTGCAACCTCCTTATCCCACCTTCATGGAACTTCTATGTCTTAAGAACAAAAAATGAATCAAGTACAATTTCTCTGCATTACATTATCATTGTGGCTTCAAAGAGTTTTGTAAAAGCATAAATAAATCATAATTTGATGGCGCGAATTCCGGAGTTTACGGTGGGTGTAACATCACTTCTCAACTGAACTCCAACAATATTTTACGTGCCACTAAAGATGTGTATAATATTCTGTTATCACAGTGAAACATGGTTCCTAAATGATTTGCCATTTCAGAAAATTTTTATTTGATTACTTTATCTAATTTCTTTTGTTTTTGAAAGTATAAAATGATCAGACTACAAATGCACAATACCTTTGTAATCCAAACTAATATTATAATTTTCCTTTGAAGAATTCCAGCTTTCGATCTGGCTTGTGCCGGTTGATCACGTTTGCGCCACGATCCATTCCGTTATGTTATGGCAAACAATCCATTTTTCATCGCCATTTACCATCCATTTTTAAAAATGGATCGTCAATCCATTTTTAAAACTCCATGAATTGCAGTCACCAACAGCTTCCTTCCCTCTGTGAAAACAAAAAAGCAAAATATGATTAAAATATTCTTTGTCACTCCATGTTAAAAATAACACCATACAAACAGTTTTAAACAAATTTATGCGCAACTTGCGTCTAAAGTAAGGTTAAAGTATTAGATAACTAATATTAACTGAAATATATCGCATGGCTGATAGAAATTATTCACAAAATATGCTGTATTAACTGTTTATGAAAGCCGCAGTTATTTTTTCACCAACCTAATATAATGTTTTAAAAAGATTTTGCTTATTATTTGATAGAAAACAAAAATAATGCTATTAACCTATTCTTTTTTCAAAGTTTATTTTGTACATAGCAAATTATTTCAATTTCTTCAGAAGAAAGGTCCCTAACTAATAAAAATGACTGATGCAGATAAGTTTTAGAAGTTTAATTACATCTAATACCGTGTCTTTTCTTTTATCTCTCAATGGAAAGATGTTATATAGCGGGGCGACTTGATACGATTTTCATCTTAATATTTCTTCCGAAGTTTTTTCTTCGTAGTTGTCAAATTGTTACATTTCGGCACACATCAGGGAAAGAGAGAATCATTCAACTTTTTCAATTATTGTTTTCAAGGTAATGAACCTGCTGGCAATTCAATGCGTGGCTAAAATGATGATGAAGTTTTGCTGTTACACTTAGCTCCGAAACTTTAATGGAAGTATAGTTCTCAATATAGGAGGGGCTTGAGATTTATAGCTAAGCATCTCATTATACTATTGTTAATAGAAATGCAATTTTAATTGGCCATATATGAAACCGTAGTACAGAGTTATTCTTACAGAGTGCCAGAGTGAAATTGTAATTAATGTCACATTTGTGTTGGCTTGATATAGTAATGTGAGCAGGTAAGCTTAGTGTGAATACAAGTTTACGAAGAGTTTTGAAAGAATCGGTTTTGCAAAATGCAAATAAGATAATTATAAGTCAAACGCACTAATTGCCATTGATTAAATTTTATTTTTTCTAGGTAAAGTAGGCAGTGAGAATGAAACTTCAGCGTCTGAAACATAGGAAGTAGATGTTTATGAAGAGTTACAAAATATTTTAATACAATTGTGTGTCCCGGAGGCATATTTACAAACCCTACCCTGATAGAACTGAGACAGGAAATCAGTCAATATCATTGGCTACGAGGAGCAGTGACGTCGTTTTCAGCTCTCGCACGTAGCGTACGGAAATCATAACAAAAAAAAAGAGTCGTCCTACTTTTCTTCTCTTTCTAAAAATAAATCATCCCACACTTTAAGAAATTATACCAATGAAAAGTACACGCGCGAGAGCAAAGAACGACGTCATCGGCTGTCGGCGAAGCGATACAATCATATTGTCCGATTTCCTGCCTCAGTTCTATCAGGGTAGGGTTTGTAAATATGCGTCCCGGAGTGAAGGGTAAGAACTTTGTATGTTTTCATGAGATAACATGCGGTTTGAATCTTCCTGCTGAACGATATGATGTATCAAATCTTGATGAATATATTAATCGCCTTTCGAAGAATATGTTACCTCTTGAAATTTTATTGTTTGTGATATAATATCGTCGAATGTATGTAATAATTAGTGTTCAAATATTTGTTGCTTGTTTCATGATATTGATAAAAATGCAAGAAACTCTGGGTCTTCCCAGTACGTTTAATATCTGTAATATACACTCCCCTCCTGAAGTTAAGGACAGCTAGTTTTCTGGGTCTAACTTGCAAACAAAGTAATATTAACGAATGGAATTGAAATGAATTGCTCATTATCCAACATATGAATAAAATTTACAACTTTTGAAGTAAGACATAAGTTTCAAATTCGTTACTACACCTTCCAAGATGGTCCAATGGTAGAGAAAAATAACGTTATGACAACTCTACTGCACAAAAGGCTGAATAAATGGCATTGAATAAGGAAACGGCCCTCCTGGAAATGAGATCCACTCTTGACATCGCCTTTCAATGCTTAGAATTACGTCGTTTGTTACCTAAATGTGGAAAGAAGACCATACCCGAAGCAAACCTTCTTTATTTAGAGATAAATCCAGGATGAGAATTCGGAACAACCAACTGCCTTCCTAGGAAGTCCCGATGATCCTCGAGCAATCAGAGATCCGGATATAGAGCTGCCTAGTTCATTCTTTCCAAACCCTACATCTTTAGATACTCGTTCACATGGATGACACGAAGGGGGGCGATCGTTATCTGTTTGTTGACGGACCAATCTTACTAATCAAAATTCTAGCCTTAAACAATGAGCCCTGTACTCACAGGCATCTTAATAGATCAACAGATCCTGAAAAAATCTTCTTCACACAAATTCCATTCAAACTTGTTTATTCCGGGTTATAACAAGAATGAGCTCTTTGTTCACACGTCATTACCCGGTCAGAACACACAAGCTTCTGACAATAAGTAAATAATCTTCAAGAATCTAATTTCAATATCTATCTCTATTCAGAGTTCCTCTATGGAGTGCTTGTCAGTCAGTGTGTTCACCCAAAGAGATTCCAGCCCAAACCATGATTCTACCTTCTCTATAATTTCTCTTTTTCTCAAGTCAGACTGGTTGTACTTGGTTCCTTATTTTTTTCATAGCAGAATCATTTTTCAAAGTAAACCTGGGCTCATCTCTGAAGAGTACTGACCTCCACTGTTCTTTAGCCCAAGTGACGTGCTTTGGCCCGATTAATTGGCACATCTCTGCAGTTGGGTGAGGAAAACACACATAAATGGTTTCCGCGCATGCATACCACATGAAGACATCTCCGCACTGTAGCGGAAAGCATTCTTCTTCCTGTTGACAAAAAATTATCAGAAACGACGCACAGTTATGTTTCTCCTTCTTTGGACTGAGAAAAGAAGATAATGATAATAAAATGGGATTGCTATACTCGGAAGGCATGGGACAGGTCTCTTGTAACTGAAATATTTGCTGGAAACTGTTCCAAATCTGTAGACCACACTGCGAGAGACGTTGAGGCGTTTGGCAACATCAGATTGTGATAATCCCGTTTCCATCCACGGTTTTGAGACGGGTAAACGATTTTTCCGGACATAACCAACATCAATTTAACCTCAAAAACTAAAGGACAAAAATCTTTATTCAGAAACACACAAATTATAAAAAGGACCTAACATGAAAATCAGAGATATAATTCATGTATGGCCCATTTCTTACCTACAGGAGTGTTGACTTTTCATTTCTTTTATAAATTTTACCTATTTTCTTTATATAACTATAACTCCCATTCGTTACGCTTCTAAATTTGATAGGATTTTTATGAAATATTGGTGTAAGAAAAATATGGGGATAGTTCATTTTCTCACAATAAATATTTAATTTCTTATGAAAAGCTTTAGTTCTATTATCTATTTCTCTTGTACTGAAATTAGTTTCAATATACACCTCATTATTTAGAATATGTTCTTTAAGAACTTTACAATAATAATAATTACAAATAATAGCATAATTGTTTGGTACTTTGTCAACATTAACTATAACAAATTCCTTCTGCAGATCATCTATCTGTGTTTTAATATCTTGGTATCTAGTTCCATCGTGTGTTTTAAAGTTGTGTCTATACAAATCATTCAAAACTTTATGTTTATAGTCCTCAAACGCTTCTAAAGGCATACTATATTTTATTGCCATTTTCAATAGAAAATTCTCTATATCTTTTTTCAATTGTGTTTTAATACTCCCATTACTATATATATATATATTTCACATTCTACGTTGCAGTTCAAAAGTAATATGAAGCAAATGAATAATAATGAAAAGATTGATTATTTAGAAAATCTAAAATTCAAAAGTTGTAATAATAAAAGATGCAAAACTTGTGTAATGACTAATGAAGCTCAATTAGATAATAGTTCTGAATTTATTTTTTTGTAAAACTTACAATTGTATATATATGTTGAATTGAAAAATTTGCAATTTCAAGTATATAGGACAAACATCTAATACAATTAACTTAAAAATTAATCAACACCGTTCAGACGCTAAAAAATTTGAAAACAACAAAAATATTCATAATAAAAAAGAAATTGGACATTTTCATGCACACGGTTTTGATAATGTAGATATTGTTATCATTACGATAGTTCCTTACATAAAAAATAGATTATAGTGGAAAATTTTTCATAGACTACTACAATACTATTTATCCATATGGACTCAATGTATTGTATTTTGGAAAAACATTTTGCAAGTTTTAAAAAGTGATGAATCTCATTACTTTTATAAAGTAGAAGCTTCGAATATAGAAAAAAGACATTGTAAATCTAGTATAGCTAGACACAAGAGAGATAATAGAGAACTTAATATTATTAATAAAGATTTAATGGAACTTTGTAAGAATTTTGAAAAAGATTTTGACATAAAAAAGATTAAACGATATATGTTTAGATTAAATAAAAAAGAAATAAAAGCATGTAGAGAATTAATTATGGATAATAAGACAGACTCACATGGATGGGATTTGATTAGGGATATCTTCAAATTTATATATAACAAATTTAATTTATCTCATAACACTTACAATAAGAAAGATATTGAATACTGTACCTTCCTTTATATGAACAAAAAGTAAGACAACTGTAAATTTTCTGCTATATTAGATAAACATATTAATTGCTTCCCTATAAAAAATATTAAAATTAAACGTGGATTTAAATATAACAAACAATTAGGCAGAATGTTTTTTAACTATAATAATATAAAAGAAAGTAATACGAGTGATGATTGCAAGTGTATAAAATATAATAATTTCTTGAATGATGATCATGGACATGTAATTACTGGAGATTTGAATATTTTTAGAAATGAACAACTTAGAGAATTAATGAGTAAAGGTACAATGCATCGCATGGCTATAGCTAATAGTAATGAAATTATTAAAAAGCAAATTAAAAAAAGATATTGAGAAATTTAGATTAAATATGGCAATTAAATATAGTCTGCCTCTAGAGGCATTTAATGAATATAGACAAAAAACTTTATTAGATCTTTTTAACTATAATTTTAAATCTAATGATTATACAGTCGGACCTCTATTTAAAGAACCTCTATTTTGCGAATTTTTTCTTTCAACCAAGAACATTTTGCGAATTTCTTCGTAAAATAAACTCCAAATAGCGAAGTGCATTCTCTATTTAACGAACTTTTTCTTGTGATCTAATATTTCTTTTTCTCCCTATTTCTCAAAATATTTCTAAACATTTCAAATTTATTCTTTCTTTTAAAACATTTTATGATGATCAATGACCTTGAAGCTGGAAAATGTCAAAGCGAAAGTGCTTGAACATCAAAGAAAAAAATTTTATTCTTCATGAGGTCGATAAAGGCGTGAAAAAAAGGATATTGCTTTAAAATTTGGTATTCCTCCAAGCAGATTATCAACCATAATAAAAAATCGTGATAAGATACAAAATTATGATTTATCGAATTCTTGTTCAAAACGTTTAAAACCATGTGTCTATGAAGATGTGGATGAGGCAGTTTTGAAGTGGACAGTGTGAAAAATAAAAACAATATAGCAATGAATTGCGATGAAGACGAAGATGATGAAGATGGAAATGATCATGATGCAGAAATCAACAAACCTTCGTATGATGAAATGCTAAAATTCATTAATTTTAATATAAAATCATTTTTTAAAATTGTAAATACAGTGTATTCCCGGACGATGCTTGTTTTATTCTTGTTTTCTTTGCAGATTTCTTTTTGATGGGTAAAATATATAAAACAAATAGATATTAATTTACAAAATAAAGGTGTGATTAATTACTGTTTTAATAATATTAAGTGTTTATGAATTTAAAACCTGTTTTGTGTAGTTTAAAGTATTTTAAAAGGTGAATCTCTATTTAACGAATTTTCCATATAACGAACTTTTTTTCGGGATATAGCAACTTCGTTAAATAGAGGTCCGACTGTATTAGATATCCTGAAATTTAAAAACAAATTAAAGAGTTGCAAACAGAATAGTAACTTTGTAATAGTCTATATAGACAAAGTGCCCAGTAACTTTGCTATAATTTGTAAATATTATTACAAAAAAATTCTTAATGATCATGTTATTAAAAGCGATATTTATAATGAGACAAAATTAGGTGACAGGAGAAATTTCTAATAGAATTCAAGCTTTCCATAAAAAACTGGGAATTAATTATATTAAAAAAGATTAGCCTCACATCTTTCTAACTCCTAAATTTCACAAGAGTCCTCTTAAATTTAGAAGCGTTACTAATGGCTGCAATACTTATATTACAAAATCTTGCAAACTCTTGCAAAAATACATACAGGCAGTGATAAAGAATTTAAATAAGCAAAAAGATGCAATTATCGTAAATAATATTGTAAAGATATTAAATGAAATTAAAGATGTAGAAATATCTAGTATACATACTTTTGACTTCCAGGATTTATTTAATAGTATATATATTGAAGATTTGATTAATACCTTCGTAAATATACATAAAGATTTTGATCTTAAAAAAGATATTAGCATTAATAATTTTAAAAATCTTATTAATCTTGTTCTAAAAGAAAATTATATCTTTTTTGATAATAAGATTTTCCATCAAATTAAAGGATTACCTCAAGGAGGTCCAGCTAGCAATAGTTTAGCAAATATTTACCTACACTACTATGTGAAAGATTTTACTAATTATAGCCATAGTATATTATCCCGTTATATAGATGATTTCATATTATTCAATAAAGAAATAGACCTTAAGCCACATATTGACTTCTATCCTGATTATTTAAAAATTATAAAAACTAATCACAATGAATCAGCTGCAGAATTTCTAGATTTAGATATAAAAATTATAGATAGTAAAATAGTAACAGATATCTTTAATAAAAGAAATGCATTTAATTTTCAAATTAATAAATTTCCTTTTTGGAATAGTAATCTTAGCATTTCTGTCTTCAAAAATTTATTAATTATATAATTAGAAATAATAATTTAGTAACAGACAATTATAATGGAATTAAGAACATAAAATTTGTTATTGTTTTGCAATGGATTATGGAATGCCAAAAAGTTTTTTAAGAGTTTATATAGATACGAAATATTTAGGTCATTTAGAATAAGGCATTCATATTGGTATTTAATGGAATATTTTTATTTCTTTGATGGTAGATTTGTGTTTTTTCATATTTTACTTGTAATGTGCAATTTTATTCAAATTTTGTTTTTGATTTATTGGTTTCAGAATTATTACATAGATGGCGCCAGGAATTTTAAATTGAAATTTTCCTTATTAATAGACATTTTTGGCAATTTTCAAATAATATCTAGATAAATAATTGTATTACATTTTTTAACTGGTTTCGAGATTTTTAATATAGGTATCTTACTAATTCTTTAATATCAAAATTAATTAAATTATTTGGTCAATTATTTTGCTTCATAGTTCCACACAAATCTAGTTTTGGCAATCTGTGATATCAAGCTAAGTGGCGATTTATATTAAAAATTTTGAATTCTAGTAAGGATAGGTAGAGACACTGATTATTTAATGTTTAATGAAAAGTATAGGTATTTTATTGAATTATATATTCATTGTTTTTAGTGTAATATAATAGTGCAATATATTGTTGTATTACATATTTTTATCTTGAATGTTAGCCCTTTCTATATAGTTATGTTTTATTGCTAGGGTTAGTATATGATTTTTTTCCTAAATTCTTTTATTTTAGGATAAATTACCCTGTTTGTTTTTTCAACAACTTTAGTAACAGGGACGGTTTGTACAGCAAAATTAATTTAACCTGGCTAAAGCTTGTCCACAGCCAAGCTGCTATATTAATTGTTGAAAACTCCATATACATGGATTGCCTTTTTCAATACTTTTAATAACAACAGAGTTTTTTCACATGTTGACATATAAATGTTTAAACTTAATTTTTTGTTCATGATATCTATAGTATTTTCAATTCTTTAGATTTTGTTTTAAATTTGGTTGTATTGATCAAATAATGACTTTTTAGTATAGGATTTGCTTCTTGATATGTCTTGTTTACTTTGTTTCTGTATGATCATATATAACAAGTTATATATATATATATATATATGCAATAATCTCACTTAATTTTATTTCAAATTCTAATATTATATATTTTAAAGTCTTAATATATTCCAAAATCTCTTTTCTTAAACTCCAGTTTCGTTCTTTTCCCTCGCTGGAGGTATATTAAATCTCGCGTTTTGACGTATTTATTGCTAAAAGAATATTCTCTCTAATTGCTTCCACGCGCCAACATAAATCGCGAATTCTTTTCCAGACTTTTCCCTAAAACAATTACGTCATATAGTAAAAATAGCTATTATTCCCTTTACTTTGATCAAATGTCTATCTGTTAAATCCCTACCTGAGAAAAAGCAGGGATTTTCTATTCACTTTTGGCATGAAACTCAAACGTAATGTACGTACATTCCGACACTCTCCGATAATGAAAAGAATTTAGAATTCAGCTCGGCCTGTTTACTCATTTAACGACTACAATAGCGAATACATTTTAAGAGTCAGCAGAATCGTCTGCACGGAGAAAAAATTCTCAAGAAAAAAATTTAAAAATGTAAGAATTAAAAACGAAACAACGTAATGGAGAGTGACGGGAATAACAAAAAATGGCTGACCAAAATAGCTGCAAATTTATCGGAACTTCTAATAGTGCCTCCTGAAAAATCAACACCATATTCTTTGTACTTCCCCTGATGTCCTGATATCCAGCTGCCAGCAAGGAAATTCCTGATGCAGCATCAACTCCACTCCACATCTGCAATGGTTTTCAAAAGTGTCATCGAAAAAATGGTCCTCACCATTGTGTTTATTATCTGCTTCAGAAAAAATGTGATGTAATTTTCAAGGTTCTAAAGGAATATCTATATTGTGCTTCAAATCTTCATCTCGTTCTACGCTCCTGTTTCGGTTTTCTTCAAAAAAAAGTAATTCATTGATGTCAAAATATCAAGGAAAATTTTGTGTACAAGTGCATTCTCTTCATATGGAAAAAATTTGTGCAATAAGCGATAAAACATAATGTACCAATTTCTCCAAGATTTGCATAATTTCAGTTTCCCTCTGTTATCGGTTTCAAAAAACTGCAGCTGATTCAAATAAAATCTACAAATCTATTCTAAAATGAATCGACGTGGTGCACCAAAAAATATAACTTTTATCTCTGATTGTTTAATTCTTTACTTTTGATTATTATTGATTTTAAGTTTATATTTGAAAAAAAATATTTGGTGTTGTCATGTATTGATTTATACTTCGTGATTGATATGAAATTACATTTGAAAAATTTTAACGTGGTTTTGATTTGAAACTAATTTTGCAGAGTCCATATTAAATTTTGAAATTTCAGGTATTCATGTTGAATATAAAATATTTTGCAAAGAAATATTAATTTTAAAAGTTTGGTTTTATTATGTTTTCACAATCATATGTTTCAATTGATATAATAATTTTTGACATTAATTTAAATAGTGAAATTGTTCTCGTTTTGGTTTTGAAATTTATTTTGCTGATATCAATGCTATAATAAATGTGGAGGTATAAGAGGTTTATTAAGAATAAGAAACATTCACTTAAAATTTTTGAGTATTACATTGCAAAGTTTAAGTTTCAAATTTGATTCATTCATAGATTTGATTTATTTATACATAGTTTGTTTTTGTGCATCTCTTATATTTTGAAATGAAATCCGATGCAAATCTGAAAATAACATCATTCGATTATGGTTATAATAAGAAATGCTACTTAAAAAAATGGCCTTAAAGGTTTAAAAAGTAAACTTAGTTTAAAATACTTTAAATTTTATAATTCACATAAATTTTAATTGCTTCATAAATTAATTTTGTTTAAAATCGGGTTTAAATGTGTTGTTTGAGTGTGGCAAATAATTTAAATTACATGACTTAAAAGAAATGTAAACATAACAAATTTTACTACACAGAGAAAAATAAATAATGAATAAAAAAAAACGCCAACTCCCTCCATTCTGACGCCTCGGGAGATCAGTTTTTGTACTCTTTCGACTGCTATAACAGATTGAGAGTGTAGTTAGGTTGTTAAAAAAATAAAAAGAAACAATTTTCGCAGGAGATTTTGCGATGTGGATTAGCACAGAGTTTGACCATCAAAACCCAAAGGTGCTCATCTCTGCAGGCTATAATGTCCCATCGTGTCTTTCTTTCTAAACAGAAAATTCTTCACTTTATAAAAAATAAATTAAGTCACAAATTTTTAATTGCCATACTACCACAGGACACTTATTAACATTTAAATTTCTCGATTTCTGAAAAAGAAAATTGAAACAATTTATATTTTAGAATTATATATCAATGTTTTTTATTTGTTTATATTTAGAGTTTTTACAGGTACCAATAATCTTCAAGAACTTTTACAGGAAATATAAGAGTTTATATTTGTTCATATTATTTTTGTTATAAAGTACATTTGAAATTATTTTCACGTTTATGATAAAGTGAAGGGAAAAATTTTATAAGAATTCTATTTCAAATTTAAATTTTAATTTCTTATTTGGGCATCACTGTAAGATACGGTTGTGTGTCAAGGATCCTGGCGAACACAACGTCTTGCGGAGGGGGAAATTGAAATAATCTCACTTAATTTTATTTCAAATTCTAATATTATATATTTTAAAGTCTTAATGTATTCCAAAATCCCTTTTCTTAAACTCCAGTTTCGTTCTTTTCCCGCGTTGGAGGTATATTAAATCTCACGTTTTGACATATTTATTGCTAAAAGAATATTCTAATTGCTTCCACGCGCCAACATAAATCGCGAATTCTTTTCCAGACTTTTCCCTAACACAATTACGTAATATAGTAAAAAATAGCTATTATTCCCTTTACTTTGATCAAATGTCTATCTGTTAAATCCCTACCTGAGAAAAAGCAGGGATTTTCTATTCACTTTTGGCATGAAACTCAAAGCGTAATGTACGTACATTCCGACACTCTTCGATAATAAAAAGAATTTAGAATTCAACTCGGCCTGTTTAATCATTTAACGACTACAATAGCGAATACATTTTATATATATAGGAGTATATATATATATATATATATATATATATATATATATATATATAAATATATAAATAATGATACCTGTGAAACAATTGTAGAGAAAATAAAGTTAATAGTGTTAAAGTTAATACATGTTAAAGTGACGATCAAGAAAGAAAACGTTTAAAAGATTGAAAGTTATTTTTAAAGCTTTTATTTGCTTATCCTCCATCTAATGTGTTTTTCTCATATATAATACTAGCAGTACGCGCACGGCGTTGCCCGTGGGATCGGGATTTCAACAAAATAAAAAAAAGCCCACATGCAATTGCATAAATGAAAAAATTTAAAAAAGAAAAAGCATAATAAAAAGTTTTAAAAACTAAATCAAAACAGAAATAGATATATATATTATTGAGTTGGTCCGCCTCCTTTTCCTCTCGACCGAGTACCGTTAAATCCAAATAATGTTAAAAAATTACAATGTGATATTTATTACACCGCGAGCAAAGTATGAAAGCCAAAGAAATAAGTTAAGACGCGCTTAAAAATAATAATCGAAGTCATGGAGTAAATACATCATCTCCTCGCAGAACGCGAAAGTAATGACGTCACCCTGGCCCTTCAGCCAATGAAATTGCCCGCAACGTTCCGGAGACTGTCGTGGGCGGAAGCTTCGCTAGAGGAAACATATCGTTCAACTACCAGGAAAAAATTAATTTAAAAAAAACTAAAAAAGATATTTTAACCATTCTCGTTTTAAATCCGACAGAACCGTTGCAGTTATAAGCTGAAAAAAATTGAAAATAATAGTGTTATTAGAAAGTCGGATGCAACAAATTTAAAATCAAAAGTAACATCTTGAAGCCAAAACTGGGTATTTTTTAAAAATTTCTCAAAATTCAGTAAATTGCGTTAGAAATTCAAAACTAACTTCATTAGAACGGAAATCGTGTGCTCTTTCCGATGGTCTATCTATTTTTGTCGCACAGTTATTTGAAACCATTCTATTGAGAAATTAGTGCGAAAAATGAAACAAAACAACACAAAACATTAAATAAAAGAATTTCTAGATTAAAATTTAAAATTTCGGCTTCGAGGTGCATTTAGTCACCATTACGACTACCTGTGTGCCAAATTTCATGGCTGTAAGTGCGATAGATTCGTCTGGACATCACAGACAAACACACACACACGCACACACACACACACGCACACAAACATTGCCTTTTATAAGTATAGATTAAGTATAAGTAAGATAAGTATAGTAAGTATAGATACTATAAAATGCTTACTATATTAATCAAAACTGCTTCTAAATTTAGCATTCATTAATGAATAATTAAAAGTCTTAAAAACAGTATGATGAAAGTTAAGGTAAGTTTGTCATCTGTAAGTGGAAGATGAAATTGCTTAAGAGAAAGAAAACTTATATCGTTTCTTACTAATTGTTTTTGACAGTTGTTTTTCACAAGTTGTTCAGACCGGCTGTTAGCAGACTGCGATTCTTCGGCTGCATCCATGTCTCTCTGAAATAAAATCCAAAATTGAAATAAAATCAAAGCTTAATCAATAAAAATTTGAAAGGATATTATTCGTATAATTGGCCATTCGGCATTTCGTCTGTTTTTCTGTCAATTTGTTATTTTACGCAATCACCGCCAAACGCCCTGTTCCATTTTCTTCCAATTTGGCATGAATGTTCCTTGAAGTCATTAACAAGACGTATGTGTAAGAATATTTATATTCCGATTCCGTTTCAAGATATTGGCAGTTTAAATGGTTTCATTTCACGTAACGTTCAGCTTTATTCAACGATTCTAGCCAAACGGAAATCCATTCAATATGCATCCAAAAATACTGATAATAGCAGCAAATGACATTTAATTGTAATTTTTTTAATATTGATAATAGCAGGCATTTAATAGTAATTTTTTATACTGATAATAGCAGACATTTGTGTAAGATAATCACATTTGAAAAAAAATTTCTGAACTTGTAGAAAACTGATGAAGAGAAGAATTCGGAGTTTTTTTTTGTACGCAAGATCTGCTGTTCATAGAATTACTAGTGATAATTTCATTTTTATAAGTATCACTAAGTTTCGAAACACTAATGTGCCGGAAAGGCTCCGTTTCATAAGTCGAAAACATATCACGCTCGAAACAGTTCCTTGTCAATCGCTTCGATCTCTCACGGCAAAAACATGATTTCAGTTTATGTTTTTAGTATCTTAACTTCATATTTTTTGAGCAATTGTTCCCTAACGTGACATCTATTAAATGCAGATATCGCAGCGACATTACTGCAATCGTGTTTTAAATTGAAAATTATGAAACAAATAATCGTTTAATTTAGCGGTTCCCAACCTTTGTTTCTTCCCGTATCCCTTGATTCATCTTTTTCAGTACCTCCTACTGTAACCCCCCGCCCAAACATACCTTCACGAAAAGAGGCCTTTCTTAATAATGTTAAGAGCTTAAGTTAGCCTAGGAACCAAACGAGCCATATTCACTCAATAACATTTGTAGGATTTATTTTTGATATTACAATTTATTCCGTTTTTCTATAACAATTCCACGTCCTGAAAAACGAAAACAGCATTGAAATAAGCTAATACATACGCTACGTAAGCTAACAGTTATTCAACGTGATACTAGGTATACAGGTTAATAATTCGGATTTTCTTCTCGGGATGGTTTGGCAGTAGCGTGGCATAGTATGGGATGAGAAAAGCCTATCAATTTTAACCGAAAGTCGTTTTTTTGCTTTGGTTAACCGGTTTTTTTGGTTATTTTTTGTCCCGGTTATAACCTGTTTTTTTTAAAAATCCATTAACATGGTAAAAAAACCGGATCGGAAGACAAGCTCAATCGATTTTAGGTTCGATTAGACTAAAATTCACCAAGTTATGAAGCTTTGAATTTCATCATCTTAGGCCAATCAACGACACCCGCTTCCTCGAGGCGTCTTCTGGTTGGCGGATTACTGAAAGAGCCTTTATGAACAGATAAATATTGGCGAATGGATTTCCTGTAAAAACAATATTCATAAAAAAATTCTCTACAAACGGCGGTTTTTTTAAATAAAAATAACGAAAACCGGTTATTTTCAGCGATTATGACCACCAGGTTAAACCTGAGGTGAAAAAAATCCGAATAACCGAAAACCGGTTATTTTTGCAATAACAACCATCCCTATGGCATGGATGCGCAGTGTGACGCATGCCATGCGATCGTCGTGAGAAAAAGCTTCACAACCGCAGACGTCAAATATTCTAAAGATGTGCATAGGAGTGAAATTCTTACGCAAAACTATAACGACGTTCGTGCCAAAAAAAAGAGCATTCGCGGGAAGTGTTACTTAATTACTTTATTGTAAAGAAAAGTGTAGCCGAATGTTACCGCATACTTCGGGATACTTGTAGTGAACATGCACCACCTCAAGACTCGTGTGAATGCTGATTTAAACGGTTTAGGAAACGCCTATGGAAAGAAGACAATGCCGTGTATTTGGTGGGATCGGGAGGATATTGTGTATCATGAGCTTCTGAAATCCATTGAAATGGTAAATAGAGCTCGCTACCAACAACTAATCGTCAATTCGAACCAGACACTGATCGTCAAATGATAATGTGATTTTGCTTCACGACAATGCATCACCCACATGTATGGAAACCAGTGAAGAACACTTTAAAAAATGTTGCCTGGTAAGTACAACCCCACCCGCTGTATTCACCAGACCTTGCGCCGTCCGATTTTACTTGTTCCAGCCGATTGCCCATACAGTATATCAACAGCACTTTTGAACGATTGGCGATGGGGTCCTATGGAACACTGATTGCTTTGCCTCCAAGATCGCAGACCCTTGCAACATGCGATAAACTTGTGATTTATGTAATCTGTAACCATTATACTACTCTCTGTGAATATTGTATTAAAGAGATTGATAATTAAATTACATATTAATACGAAATACTTGTTTTATGATTTTATCCTTACGTTTTCACGAAAAATCTGTGGCGCGGACCCGAACTGCGCCTTTCTCGAGTTTTTTGGAGTATCTTTTGATGGCGCCATCTGTTGGCAGTATATAGAACTACATTTCGCGCATGAGCAGTAAAACAGTATTTACTACAAATGCTCATATTTCCCGTAATATTCAAATTTTAATACAATGTTTCTTTTACGCATTGTCACGTATTCTGTAAGTTTCGTACAATTCGAAAGAAAACTCTGGATGTTACAATAAAAAAACATGTGGAGTTTGAAATTTTATAAATTTTATACCGATTTTTACTTGTATTCTGGTAAATATTTTTATTGTCTCACTTTGGGTCCTAGTAATACTCATCAAGCTCTTTAAAATGACACCAGAATCAACCTCCTAATTAAACGCGTTTCCACGCTACACTTATTTATAACCTTACATAAAGCTAATTCATAACAATCACACGTATGCGCCTACACTGGTACGATGACGTCATAGGCAAAACAAATACCATGCGAGAAACTGTTACAGATATGATCTATCCGTTGTGGGGTCAACCATTCCTTTCGCATTATTAGTCTCGTAGTTATTAGCGATTCAAATCTGACGTTATTTGGTCACACAAGAAAGTTCGACGGACTATCACTGTAACGAGAGGAAAGACATTTTCACGTCAAAATATAACAGGTATTTAAATATCAAAAGTCGTTCTTAATGCTGCTAGAAATGATTGCTCTATATGCAATTTATTCCAAATTTGAATTGGCATATTTTTTTGTTTTTATGTTTATCAAGTAAACATGAACGTACTTCATATGGTTTTCATTCTATTGGAAAGGTATTTTGATAATCATTAGCAATAAAACAGACACTAAATGATTTTAATTATATCTCTTTTCTAATGTACATTTTATTATTTGATTAAGCTTAACATTTTATTGTTTTATTTGTATGAATACTGATGTTAAATTTATGTCCAATATTAATATTTCTTGAACATTTATAATATTAATGAGAAAATATGACCGAATCAATCTGTATCTTGTCATTGTATCAGCAACCAAGGAGAGATGAAATTGAAAAGTGATGCTTTAATGAAACAAAATAAATCATACGTAGCAATATACCATACTGATTTTATGGCATACTTTTGAAAGATAATGGTAATACCTTCACAATTTATAAATCGAAACGATTCACAAAAATTTATGTTGTTTGTTATTAAGTTCAAATATTATAAAATTTCTGATGTTTGAATCTTACTCTTGAAAGCGTATGTAAACGGAATGTAAGATTTTGCACCTTGATCCAAAGTTTATTAATTATAAATAAAATTGTCAGCAATTTGTTTTACTTTAAAATGAGTATATTTTCATTTTTAATTATAATTTTTTAATTATTTCAATCAATATTGCAATGGTGTTTTTTAAAAAAATTGACTATTTTTATTAATGCTATATTCTTGCATCGTAACTAATGGATAAGAAATATATGTATATAATTGTAAATCACAAACTAATGATGTGTTCTTGTTTGATTATTTTTTTCGTTGTATTATAATGAATGCAAACAATACATTTAAATATACTGCGTTATTTTGATATTTCCATTGAAGATTTACTGAAAGTTTAGTAAGTACAGAGCAATCCTCATATTCGTTTTTTTTTTTAATTTAAGAGAGAGCGTCAAGAAGACAGTTCTTTTAAATTTAAGAGA
>BGPR01001678.1:128479-143920 GCA_013235015.1 Araneus ventricosus | reverse complement strand
TTTCAGAAATTTCCTTTTTAGTAAAAAGAAGAATTATCAAATGTGAGCGAGACGATTTTTAGGACTGAAAGCAAATGTGAAAAAGACGGAACCTAAACTGGAAAACGCGAATATTTTTATCGGAGACTGGAACTTACAATCGGCGAATGATTCGTATTTTTTTAAAAAAGGAGATTCTTCAAAATTGAGTTGTGGATTTTTAACGACAGAAAGCAAATGTGGAAAGGAAAGTTACCTAAACCTAATTCTAATCGTAAGTGAAACTCGAAGAAGAAAGGCAATTTTGAGCATAGACATCGTGTCATCGAATTTTATATTATAATTATTCTTTTAGAACTGCAGGTATTTCTCGAATTTTCTTAAATTACCAAAATTTAAGCTAGTAAAAATGCGAATCTTTTGAATTAAACAAATACTATTTTAGAAATTTCGTTTTTTTTTTGTTTTGAAAAAAGGAGACATCAAAATTGAGTTGTGGCTTCTTAAAGACAGAAAATAAATGCATTCAAATCCCATAACTCCTATCATTCAAGTTCAAAATAAATGCAGAAAAAGACGTTGATAAAACCTGATTCTAATTGGAAGCGCAGCTCGTAGACTTCAAAGACAATTCTGTAGATTGACATCAAGTCATCGAAAATTATATTATAAATATTCTTTAACCCCTTAAGTCTCGCGCTCGTCATATTGACGTGCATCGAATTATCGCACTTTTAGGCTTATAAACTAAAATTCAATCATTAATTAGCTTCATAATTTGACACAAAAATTACGTAGAATCCATAAGCATCTCAAATATCCTATGCCTTCTTAGATGAATGAAAACGACAGCCCTTTTCGAAAACAGGAGGGCTCAACTTATTAGATAGCACAAAAACTGCGATCCTTAAGGTGTTAAGAACAAAAGATATTTCATGAAATCTCATAAGGTACCAAATTGGAAGTTCGTTGAAACGTAAATCTTCTGAATTAAAATAAAGATTATTTCAGAATTTCCGTTTTTTAGAAAAGAGAAGAATTATCAAACATGATTTGTGATTTTTTTATAGATAGAATACAAATGTGGAAAAAGACTTAACTTAAACTTTATCCTAATCGGAAGTGCAGCTCGAAGAATTGAAATGAAATTCGAAGAAAGTTTTGGATATGGACATCGGACACCGAAAATTATATTACTATTCTTTAAGAACAGAAGATATTTCGTTAGATCGACAGGTTATCAAACTAGAATCTCATAAAAACGCGAATCTTATAATTTAAAACTAAGACTCGAACTTACATCATTAGGGAAGTTTCGTTTTTTAAAAGGAGATTTTTCAACTCTGGATTGGGATTTTTTAAGGGCAGAAAGCAAATGTGGAAAGAGATGTTATTTAAAACTTGTTCTAAACGGAATTTCAACTCGAAAAATCCAATTAAATTTTGAATATGGAAATAGAAACATTTAAAATGATATTATTATTTCCTAAGAACTGTTTCGTTATTTTAATTTAAGTTACCGAATTAGTAGCTAGTAAAGATTCAAATCTTCAGCATTGAATTTAAGATTAAACCTTACAAACGGGAAAATTTCCACACAAAAGGAGATTTATCAAACGTTAAGTCAAATTACAGTAAAATTAAATTTATTATTGAATTTATAAAAGAAAACATCCAATTCTAATTTCAAAGAATTCATTTACGTATTTTGATAAAACTGCAATTTTTAAATCGTAAGAAAAATATCATTTAGTGATAACGTTTTAAGACAGAAAGGGAATTTGGAAAAAAGACGTTACCTGCACCTGATGCTTATCGGAACTAAGAGAATTGAAAGGTGTTTTTGAATATGGAAATGAGATTTTCTCAATATTGACCACACGTATCTGTGAGTTGCTGCTTTAGGTATCATTTCTGTGATTGGTTAAAATTGATTTATTTAGGTTAGAAAGAGGAGTCAACATCACACGGAAACCTTGTTTAAGCAGTTTGAAACTTAAGGTTGTTTGAAGGTTAGAAGTAACTCGAAATAGAAGTTGATCATCAATAATGCATGTTCGGTATGTTTTCAGCAGTTCGATACATTCAGCCAGCATTAATGAGCATAACCAGCTTTTATTTCAAAAACAGGTTACACTGATGTTGGCAAGATTTGTTTTCAATGCAGCTCAGAATAGAAGGTGATAATCAATAATGCATGTTCAGTATCACATCACCTGTTCAGCATATTCAGCTAGAATGAATTGGAATCAGCATTTAAAACTGTTACTCTGTTGCTGGCAGGATTAAGACCAGAATTTAATTTTAAAAATCAAATTAAATATCATTTTAATTATTATAAAGATATGAAAGGTAAGCTGTTGTTGATAGCAGCCACATAAGTTAACATGCCCCATCAATAAAATTTTACCATCATTTAAAAATTATAAAAAGGATTACTTTTTGGCACGCAAGTAACTTTCTACTTAAAAGATTGCCCTAGCTGACTGTCCATAAACTTTATGAAGACTCTGAAATTATATTACCTTCCTATATGCAGGATATTCACTCAAATCTTCGGCCAATAACTAATTTCTAAACCGTTAGAGATGGGCATACACTTCCAATTGGAAAAATGCTCTAGATGACGTAAAGACTTATATTTTATGTTGTTTGAGTCAATAAATGTTTTTCAGGAAACATTAACCTGACTAAATTTTTATACAGTCTCCCGGCCATTGTTAGTAAATATTCAAAGTTAGTAAAATATTCTTGACAATTTATCATTTTAAATAAAAAAAAGTTCCTCTTTTCTGCGACTAAAATTGAACGAATTATGAAGATTTGAATTTCAATATTTTGGGTTAATCAACGGGCGCTTCGAGGAAGCTCCATGTATTGATTGGCGGATCTTTCTCGAGGGAACCATTGAAATGGTCAGTTAGAAGGAGGGAGTCATTGAAATAATCAGTTTCAAGCTGCACATTCATCATCGATCCAAACCATTTGGAGGGCATTTCAGCAGACAGGTCCCATTTTAAGCTCATAAACTTTGATGAGCCATTTAAAGGTCAGACTGTGCCAACTGAAGAAACATCACCTACGGGCAACCCGATCTCCTAAGCTAATACGCCTCCTCCTCTTCCTCCCGATTTCAAAACGGATCCTCCCACCCTGATTTCCCCAGAATGACTCTCTCACACCCACACTCTCCCTTCCCATTTTGCGGTTTTCGCTTTTGTGAGAGAAGCTGGCTCCCCCCTAGCTCACAATCGCATTTCAGATTTATGGCCCAGTGCGCCGAATGAATATCGGACCGGTTGAAAATCCAAACATGTCGACTACACCTCGGCAATTCGCATTGGATTTAGCCATTGACGAAGGTTCGGGTCCGATGTACCACCAAATGGAGAAGCGCAGCGTGATAATGAGTGTCCCGATTTACCGACAAAAGTGTGGAACTTTTTCTGTTTTAAAATATCAATGAGTCAAGAATATTTTATAAAATAGGACTAATAGGACCGGGGGAGAAAATTTAGACATCATAATTTTTCTTTTGACTCAAACAACAAATAATATAGTTCTACAGTATTTTTCGAACTGGAAGTATTTGCCTGTTACTAACGGGTTAGAAATTAGCTACTGGGCCATGATTAGAGAGGACACCCTGTTTAATGCCTTTCCAGTACTTAAAAATTGTTATGAAAGTCAATAAATTGATAGAAAATTTATAAATAAAAGTTGTGTATCATTGAATTATTTGAATAAATTATCATTTTAATCTGGAATGAAAATTCATTGATTCGATTTTGTATTACTATCAGATCATAATTGATCGATGATGCCTCTGCAGATCTGGTATAATGATGATTCGATCAAGAATATCTTTGGATCAAGAATAAATTTAATGAAAACATGATCTTATTTAAGTTTGTTTCAAAATTTGAATCTCGGTGGTTAGTTAAATGATGTCTCCTTTCCTGAAGTGTTAATTATAGTAAATTCATGTTTTAGACGATTCAAATATTAAATATTGTGTAAGCAATGTGCAGTAACGAAACGTTGGTAGCTCTTTCAACAGAATTAAAATCTGTAATTGAATAATAACCGGCGAAACATGTAATAGGTTAAGCCTTCATAAGGCCGCCTGAAGTATACTTGCCACCAAAGTACCGCATCTCCGATGTCGGGTCGTTCCTCTGTTTGAGGGGTCGTCGCCTAAGCCGCTCGTAGTGGGGGCTATTATGCGAGACCACAGTGCCCAATTAAATGTCGCGGCGGTCTGGTTATTCATGTTGATCCGCATTCCCAGGCTGGTTGGAGGAATTGATTTGTGATTACCACTAAAGTGATAAATTTTTAACCGTCCATGGTATAGGGGCGTAGAGAGAATAAGTGGTGCCTGGATCATAATATTATTTTTCGCCCACCCCCGTCGTTATCAGTGACTTAGACTCTGTAAGCGGCGCCGGAGCATGGAATTTCTCACCCCTTCATTGTATTTGACTACAAAAACTGGCATAAACGCACTAACCCTCCCACTGCATAATTATTTTGAATTACTATTCAGATGCAACGTTTTTAAACATGTTGAAATTGTATCATTGAACCAAGCGAAGTGTTTTTTACATGCAGGGCTTTATTAGTATAAAATGATTCAGCGATTTAAAAGTGCTAAGTAAAGCCATTAGTTTGCGAAAATCGTAGGATGCAGCAGGAAACAGACGAACTTCCAACCCGCGGAAGTCGCGGGATACTCAGTCGGAGGGTTAACGTTTTGCGATCACGGCCAGTGGCGTTGCGAGATTTCGTGGCGCCAGGGGTATGGTAATATGTTTATGCACCCTCTCCCTATTTTGCTTTAAATATGGCATACACGCAGTGGGTTTTCATTTCATGGCACCAGTTTTAGGGGGAAACCGGGACTTCGGTACAACCCTCCCCGCGGTCTCTGCGCCACTACCACGGTAATCTATCCTACCGCCTCTGATTAGAACTGCCATCTCAGAAACCCCAAAGAATATCCATAAACACTTTCGCCACATATTACGGTTTTGACAATCAAATTAATTATCAATTGATTATTATAAGTATTTTATGAAAGTAATGTTCCAACACCTAAAGTTGAGAAATGAGATGGGTCACGTAAGTTCTCGTCAAATTTTTCGATGAAACAAACACTTAGATATTTCAGTTTCTTATCTATTTAATCAAATAAACAAACAAATCAAATGAAATTTATATTATAAGCTAAATAAACTTCTTTTATTAAATCAATCTCACCCAAAAAATACTTTAATAAACCATTTCGAGAAGAAATGGCCCTTTTAAAGGAAGGTAATCGAGCTCGGTAAAAACTGTAAAAAAAAGGAAATAATAATAATAATAATGATAGAAATCGAATGGAAACGGGAACTATTGGCAGTTTCCAACAGGATGTAAAATTAAATATAAACTCATAAAGCACTTGCAAATTTACATCTAGATAGCATGATATAATACTTGATAGTTAGGATAATACCAAAAGAACTTAGTTTAGTTATATTAACGTTAATATAACTAAACAAAACTCTTAGACCTCGAAACACGAGAGCTGTTTTGAGATGGCCCTCGTAATCGAGATGTTCCCCTATCCCCCGGAGGGAATACATAAGAATAAAATGAAAATGAGACAATGAAAATCGAGAAATGTATAAAGAATTTAACGCCTGAAGACAGAGATAAAGCTGTTCTGCTACTGAAACTCAAAAAATAGTGGCAGAACCTGTTGTAAATGTTTTTATGAATAATTATGAATCTTATTTTTATGATATTTATTGTAGATTAATTTCCTTATAGTCTTGTTTTTAGAGCCATGCGTTTACGATTTTGTTTTGACCGACAGATTTTTGCTTAAAAAAATTTATACTTTTTAGTGCATTAATAAAGCGTGTTTCAAAAATATTTAATTTCAGTCTTTACTAGCTTTTACTCCTTAATATATTTCATAATACAATATTATAATTATTAAAAAAATCTTGTAATCAGTTTTTCTCAAATTGACTACCAGATGGCGCGCTCATAAGAAATCAGAAGTTAATTTTAAATCAAACGAATAAAAGATAACTAATTCTGTATTATCGTCGGAAACGCATAACTGTACAGAATTTCAGAATTCTCATGCGTTAAAAAACGAGTTATCAATCGATTACAACATTCCATCTTTACAAGAATGAAAGAAGTCAAGTTAAATAACAACATGTAATTCTTTTGTTATCAAAGTCGATTCAAAGAACGATCGATTACAACTTTAAAAGAATGGAAGAAGTCAAGTTAAATGAAAACGTGTTAACATGTAATTCTTTTGTTATCAAAGTCCATTCAAAGAATAATCGATTACAACATTCCCTCTTTAAAAAAATGAAAGAAGTCAAGTTAAATAAAAACGGGTAAACACGTAGTCCTTTTGTTATCAAGGGTAAAAATGTAATTCTTTTGTTATCAAAGTCGATTCAAAGAATAATCGATTACAACATTCCCTCTTTACAAGAATGAAAGAAGTCAAGTTAAATAAAAATGGATAAACATGTAATTCTTTTGTTATCAAAGTCGATTCAAAGAACGATCGATTACGACTTTAAAAGAATGAAGGAAGTCAAGTTAAATAAAAACGTGTTAACATGTAATTCTTTTGTTATCAAAGTGGTTACATTTAATTTTTTTCTTTAGAAAGTCTAATGGGAAATAAGATACAAGATGTTACCTGTTCTTGATACTTAACAAAACTACCCGTCTTGTAAAGGAAAAAATTTTCCGGCATGGAAATGAGAAACTCGCGGAATGTTAGCATTGAAGACTATTGGCTACTGATTTCGGATAAGATTTCATGGATTGGTTGTATGTCGGATCGCTCGTATCAGAAGGAGGAGTTAAGAATCTCACGCAAGAATCCTGACGCATACAAGATTTGCAATTCTAAGGTCATATGAAGGTTAAAAGTGATTCGTAAAAGAAGTTTCTTTGAAAAACAGATTATGCTTACATTATTAATAGAATTATTTTTCGAAAAGTTAATTGAATTAAATTTCATTGTGATCAGAAATTGTGTGATTGATATAAGAAAACAAAATCATATATTACTGTAATACATACCCCTCTTAAATATTTAAGAACAATTGTCGCTACGAATAAAAGAAAAAGACTCAAGACTTCGTTTTTAAATTAATGCAGGCTTTGATTTTGAGACTGAATTGTACCTATGAACATTTCTTTTAGCATCTGTGAATGTGACAGAAAACTTATGTTAATTTCATTCGAAGACTTTATAAATTAGGAAATAATATACGGTATTTAATATACTAACATTCAAATGCAACAATAACAAAAATAACAAATAAATGCGAAATAGCATAAAGGCAAAAATATTATGATAATAAATCTGTCGAGTATTATTTCGAGTACTCAAAAGGAAGTAAGATCTTGTTTGTTAAAAATATGTATAGCATTAATTATTTATGAGTTTTTGCATTATCTTATTTATATATCCTACATTTCTTTCTTTCTCTCTGTAAAGTAATAATATGCTAATAACAGAACTACTTTGAGAATTGAGAAGAATGTGTCAATCTTCATCGATGAGTTTTAAAATGTCAGAAATTAAAATGAAAATAAGATGAATCATTAATCATAAGACTTCCGAGATTATAGCATTAATCATTTATGAATTATTGCATTATCTTATTTATATCCCAAGTTTCTCTCTCTGTAACGAAATAAAATGTTATTAAAAAAACTTCTTTGAGAATTGAGTAGAGGGATTAATCATCAATAATAAGACTTCAGAGATTACAGAGTATTTGAAGTGAAACCTACCAATTAAGGAATTGTTTTGATTTTTCCATTAATGAGAAAATGTTTCTGAAACAAAAAATTCTAAACAAAGTATAAAATGTATCCCAGTGAAATAAAAATGAATGATGCACACTAACTAATGAGTATATTGAAGAGTACTAAACGGAAAAATCTTTTCTGATTTGGTTCTTATTTCGAAATTTATTTTAAAGTCGACAAAGAATTAAAACGCATCTTGAAGTCATGTAGTTATCGATCTCCGCACATGAGTAAGAATTCTTTTTTCTCTGTCACGAAAGCAGGTGCAATTTTTCGTTGCGCAATTCATTCTAGAAGCTTCTGAAAAAATAAATTTATCACGTTAGGAAGCGTAAGTGCGTCACCAGAATTAAAATTTAGGTTAGAAATGTTGAAATAGCTGACAGATAACACGCAAAAATACAGTATAAAAAGACACAGAGATGAGGGCATCGGCAATCGGACGGGATCTGTTCTCAACGAAAATGAGTTCTTCTCGTCTTGCTCTAGCCTTTTTGGCTCTGCTCTGTACCAATGCCCTCTTCGTTGCTGCTGGAGGTCCCACCCCATGGGATTCTCCAAACATGGCTGAATCTTTCATGAACAACTTCATGAGTGGAATTGCTAACAGTGGAGCATTCAGTGGGGATCAAATGGGAGACATGCAAGATATTGCAGGTACCATGCAGGACTCTGTGAATAAAATGGCAAGTACTGGAAGAAGCTCGAAATCAAAACTTCAAGCTATGAATATGGCATTCGCTTCATCCATGGCTGAAATTGCTGCTGCAGAAGCAGGTGGATCGAGTATGGCTGCAAAAACAAGCGCCATAACAAATGCTCTTCGAGGAGCCTTCCTTCAGACAACAGGAGTATCAAATGAGCAATTCATAAATGAAATTGCGACATTAATCAATCTCATATCACAATCCAATGTAAATACCGTATCAGCAAGTGCATCCTCAGGAGGAGGAGGAGGAGGAGGAGGAGGCTATGGCGGTCCTGCATATGGACCTTCAAGCTATGGACCCTCTCAAGGAGCGTCTTCAGTATCTGTAAGCGTATCTGCTGCTGGAGGTGGATCCGGAGGTCAAGGACCATCTGGATATCCACAACAAGGACCTGGAGGTTACGGACCATCTGGACCTGGTGCATCAGCTGTGGTCGCAGCAGCTGGAGGTCAAGGACCTTCTGGACCGGGACCACAAGGGCCATCCGGACCAGGAGGTTACGGCCCAAGTAGCCAAGGACCATCTGGACCGGGAGCATCCTCAGCAGCAGCAGCCGCTTCAGCAAGTGGACCTAGCGGGTATGGACCTGGAAGCCAAGGACCATCTGGACCAAGCGGACCTGGAGGATATGGTCCAGGAAGTCAAGGTACGTCAAACGAAAATTCAAAAAATAAAAGAACACATACATATATTGAACATTCTTAATTTACTCCTTTTTTGAACATTTTATTAATTATTAAGAAATAATTATTCTATAAGGATGATCTCATGCTTTCTTTGAACTAGAATCATTTGCATTGTATTCGTTATTGGCTAATTTCAAATCATACTCCACAAAGCAAATACTCTGAAGGTATCAATGCTTAATTACATTTATTCACAAAAGGTTTGAGATTTTATACCATTCGCCTCCATCAAAAGAACCGTTTAAATTTTACATTACATTTTTTGTCCCATAACCTGCTTCAAACAATAGTACTTAAAAATACATTTAGATATTTATTTGTATTCTGAATAATTTTCTTTTATAGTCCAAATTATGCAATGTTTTATGAGCTTTCATTGAATTAAAATATTACAATACAGGACCATCTGGACCTAGTGGACCTGGAGCATCCGCAGCAGCAGCCGCTGCAGCAAGTGGACCTGGAGGTTATGGACCTGGAAGCCAAGGACCATCTGGACCCGGAGGATATGGTCCCGGAAGCCAAGGTACTTTTTACGTAATTCAAAAATTTTAAAAAGACGGGCATGCGTGCATTTCACCTTCTTAATTTACTTCATTAAAAATTTTGTTCTTCTTAAAGAAAGAGTTATTTGATAAGAATGTTCGCATACATTCTTTCGATGAGAGTCAGTAGAAATATTTTTGTTTTCGGCAAATTTCAAATCATACTCCGTGCACCTAATAAAGTGCCGCAGAAATGCCTAATTATATTCATTTGTAAAACATTTGACATTATATCCACCATTTTCATTTGCTCCTGTGAGAAGAACCATTTCATTCTTACAATAAATTTTCTTTTTTCCTCAAACCCTGTTTCAAACAATTGTACTTATCAATACACAAAAAAATATTTTTTTTTTATTTTCGATCATTTTCCTTTACAGCCCAAATAATATAAGTTTTTATGAGCTTTCATTTAATTAAAATATTCTTTATCAGGACCATCTGGACCTGGTGGACCTGGAGGATCCGCAGCAGCAGCAGCCGCTGCAGCAAGTGGACCTGGAGGTTACGGACCTGGTAGCCAAGGACCAGGCGGACCTGGAGGATATGGTGCCGGAAGCCAAGGTAATTCCAGAAGAAAATAGTAAATTGAATAATATAAATTAGCACACATACATACATTTGGGCTATTAGATAAACTTCTTGTTTGAGAGATGTATTCGTTTTTAAGAGAAAATAATTCGAAAAGAATGAATGATTGAAAAATTGCCTAAGTAAACCAAGGTAAGCACCGAAGACACTCACACCCATATATTTCAGCTATTAAAATTAATTCCTTTGAAAATTATGTTCTTTACCTTGGATCCAGTGTGAGTCTTCTTTTTTGGAACTTGTAACATCATATCCCACAAGCAAATAAAATGCTGCATTAATTAATAATTAAATTTTTTCTGAGAAGTTTTTACAGATTTATTCACATGATATATGCCATTTTCATTTCTTTTAATCATAAACATTTTTTCGGTCATTCTTAGATTCACATATACATTTTCGTTCATTCCAATACTAATAATTTAGAATGCACCAATCATGCTTATTTAATATATTTAATGTTTTATTGGCATTTTGAATAATTTTCTCTTAAAAGCCATCTCACATGGGCTTTTCATCAACTCTCTCTTAATCAATTTAAATCTGCTGCAGGACCATCAGGACCTTCTGGACCTGGAGGATATGGTCCTGGAAGCCAAGGACCTGGTGGGCCAGGAGCATCCGCTGCTGCTGCAGCAAGTGGACCTGGAGGTTATGGACCTGGAAGCCAAGGACCATCTGGACCCGGAGGATATGGTCCCGGAAGTCAAGGTACGTCAAGATGCAAATTGAAAAAAACCACACATACATACTTTTAATCCTTAAATTTACTTCTTTGAAAATTATATTCATTATTAAGAAAGAATTATTCTATACGAATGATCGCATTCATTCTTAGGACCAGAGTCAGTTGCACTGAATTTGACTACAGCAAATTTGAAATCATATTCCACATTCTAAATAAACTGCAGTATTGATGTCTAATTACATTTATTTACTGGTTATGACATTATAGTCGTCATTTTTCATTTGCTTCTATAAGAAGAACTATTTAACTCTTGCATTAACTTTTCTTTTTCCACAAAACCTGTTTCAAACAATTGTACTTATCAATACGTTCAAATATTTTTGTATGTAGGATCAATTTTCTTCATAACCCAACTAACTGTACACGCTCGTCGTTGCCCGTGGCATCATTAATGTGAACGAAATGATAAAGGGAAACTGAGAATGGCATAAAATAAAGTTTTAGATACGTCTTTAAATGATTGCGATCTTTGTCCGATGATGTATCTATTTTCCCCCTACGATTATCAGAAGCGATACTATGGATAAAAAGGTGTCAAAAATGATCGAAAACAACACAAAGCTTTAAATAAAAAATTTTCTAGAATAATTTTAAAATTCGGTCTTCGAGGTACATTCAGTCATCATCATGACTACCTCTGTGCCAAATTTCATGGCTGTAAGTGCGATAGATTCGTCTGAACATCGCTCGCACACACACACACAAACACAAATACTTCCTTTCATAAGTATAGATCACGGAATATTTTCAACCTTCTTTCAATTAGAATATTCTTTAACAGGACCATCCGGACCTGGTGGACCTGGAGCATCCGCAGCAGCTGCTGCAGCAAGTGGACCAGGAGGCCAAGGGCCATCTGGACCCGGAGGACGTGGAGGATATGGTCCTGGAAGCCAAGGTAAACCTAGAAGAAATTCGTGAATTGGAAAAACAATCATTCATATTGATCTCTAATTTAACTTCTTTGAAAATTTTTCTTCTTTATTAAGTAAATGTAATTAGATAATTATGAACGATTGACGTTTGAGTACCAAGCTCTATTGCAGGATTGTCTTTTTGAAAAATTTTTATTCTTCCACAAGCCAACTCAATTTCCTCATTAACTAACATGGAATTTATTCTCAAAAGTTTATCTAAAGATATTTATAATATTTTTGCCGTTCTCATTTCCTTTCGTCATAAGCTTTGTTAAGCTCATTCTTACATTCATACATAACATTTGATTGTTTCTTCAAAACCTATTTTCACCCTTCATGCTTATTTAATACGTTTTAATACGTTGTAATTTTATTGGCCAATTAGATATTTTTCATTTACAAACCAAATCGCGTGAACTTTTTATTAGCGCTCTGTTAATCAATTTATATATTTCTCAGGACCTGGTGGACCTGGAGGATACGGTCCTGGTAGCCAAGGACCTGGGGGACCAGGAGCATCCGCAGCAGCTGCTGCCGCTGCAGCAAGTGGACCTGGAGGATACGGACCTGGCAGTCAAGGGCCATCTGGACCTGGTGGACCCGGAAGCCAAGGTAAGTCAAGATGCCAAGAATAAATTCAAAAATTAAAACAATCAGATATTCATACAATTCACTTTCTTAACTTATCCTTTTCTGAAAGCTTTATATGGCATAAAGAACAAATTATCTGATATTAATCATAGCACACCTATTACGGAGCAGAGACTGTAGCTATATTCTCTTTCATGGGAAATTTGAAATAATAATAAACACGCTAAACTGCTGCATTAAAGCTTAATTAGACTTATTTACAAAAGTATTTATTTAGGTATTGACGTTCAATTCGACAATTTTATTTAGTTTCAAGATAAATATTGTGTCGCTTGTTCTTAAATTTTCCACGATAAGTATCCTTTTTCTTCAAGCATTGCTTCGACCAATCATACATTTCAATACATTTACATTTTTAATTCTTTTTTCAACCATTTTCCTTTAAAGAACAAATCACGTGGTATTTTTTATGAACGTTCATTTAAGTAATTGAATTTTGATACAGGACCATCTGGACCTGGAGGATACGGTCCTGGAAGCCAAGGGCCTGGTGGACCTGGATCATCCGCAGCAGCAGCAGCGGCATCAAGTGGACCTGGAGGATACGGACCTGGTAGCCAAGGACCATCAGGAGCTGGTGGACCTGGAGGATATGGTCCCGGAAGCCAAGGTAAGTTTCGAAGCCTTTCGTAAATCCGAAGATTAAAAGAAAATGGAATGCTTCAAAACGGGACGTTAAAATAACTGAACTAAAACTAAACTTGAAAACCTGCTTCCACGAACTATGGTTCACAATTTATTTAAATATTTATTTGTGTCTGAATAATTTTCTATTATGAGACAATTCATGTGCATTTATGAAAATTCATTTAATTAAATGAAATATGTATAGGACCATCTGGACCTGGTGGACCTGGATCTTCAGCAGCAGCAGCCGCTGCAGCAAGTGGACCCGGTGGATACGGACCTGGAAGCCAAGGACCATCTGGACCAAGTGGACCTGGAGGATATGGTCCTGGAAGCCAAGGACCATCTGGACCTAGTGGATCTGGTGGACCCGGAGCTTCAGCAGCAGCCGCTGCAGCAAGTGGACCTGGAGGATATGGACCTGGAAGCCAAGGACCATCAGGAGCTAGTGGACCCGGAGGATATGGTCCTGGAAGTCAAGGTAAGCTCAAAGGCCATTCGTAAATTGAATGAAAAGCAGTTTAGCATAAAAGGATCTCAACTCTTTCACTTACTTATTAAGACTTGTATTCTAGATGAAGCAAGTATAATTCGATAAGAATGATCGCCTTACTTATTCGGATCGTAGTCTGTTGCATTTTTCTTTTATGGAAATTTCCAGTCATATTGAGAAAGCCATGTAAACTGCTGTATTAATGAATAGCATAGTAATAAGTATAGCTGGAGGGAAGAAAGGAGACACCCAGTATTATTTTTCCGTCATTTATTATGTACTAAAAAAGTTGCCACTTTTTCATTAAAAGGAAAAATCTTCTACTGAAAGATTTCATGCTTAAAAATCTCTTAAATTGTCGTATTTATAATTACACTAATTTCAAAATTTCCAATGGCAATAGCCATTTTTCTCAAACAATTTGAAAACTGAATTATGCGTTTTCTTTCAATACTAAATTTTCTAATTCTAATTCTATTCGTTTTGAAATTATGAGCGAATGAATTTTTGAGTCTCTAATGTTATGTAAAATATTGAACTTTATGTAATATTTTCTGTAGTATTATAGTGTTAATATGTAGTTTTTTTGTTACAATAATAAGAATTTTTCTATCCATTCTGAACTTATACTTCTTATTTTTAAATAATTTTGCGTATATTAAATATTTTATCAAATTTGATGCTTAAACATTTTGAATAGTAACACTGATAAATTTTAACAGTAATCGATTTAAAAGACTATTTTAATAGCCCATTCAAACTATCAGCTTCAGGCAAAAGTATAAATTATATAAAAATTCCTGTGATCTTGGATATAATTTTTGCAGCACATAATCAAAGTTTCAGTTCTGCAGGACTTAGTAACGCATTAAATATATATCGATTGTAAAATGCAGATAATATCTTTTTAAAGATGATTCTTAAAGTGCGAAATAAATTAAAATTCTACCACCAACGTTTGAACACAAGTAGATAGCTTAACTAACTGATGAGGAGACAACCCCTTTTAGTATTAGAACACAAAATGCCATATACCTTTCAATTTAAACATGGCATATTAACCAAAATTTATATCATGAGCTATTTTCTATGGTAATTTAATTTATGGAACTCAGTTCGCTCAATTATAAGAAAATAGACCACAACTTATGAAATTTGTTACCATGGGACCTTTTATAATAAGTTATTTCTTGTAAAATGGTACCTTTTATTTACACAAATTATGAACACGGACAAAATAATACTTTTTTAGCGATTGTGCTTAAAAAGCTAAAGATTTTTAATTCGTTTTTCTATTTGCTTTCATCATAATCGTTGCTCCATTAATAGATTACCTTTTCCTGTTCACTCAAATCCTGCTTCCACCAAATAGGCACCTTAATAAATTTACATACTTATCTGCAATCTGAATAATTTTCTATTTTGAGCCAAATTCATGAGAGCTCATTTAATTAAATTAAATCTGCATAGGACCTGGAGGATATGGGCCTGGTAGCCAAGGACCTGGCGGATCCGGTGCCTCAGCAGCAGCAGCAGCCGCTGCAGCGAGTGGACCAGGAGGCTACGGACCTGGAAGCCAAGGACCATCTGGACCTGGAAGTCAAGGACCATCTGGACCTGGAAGCCAAGGACCATCTGGACCTGGA
>BGPR01001678.1:107787-128469 GCA_013235015.1 Araneus ventricosus | reverse complement strand
AAAGTATAAATAAGAAACGGAAGATTTAAATAAAAACGATAACAATACACCTTCTAGAGCGCTCAACGCAGCAGCCTCAAGTGATTCCATCAAAAAAATTACAACGATTAATATTCAAAACACACAAAAAATATAATTTAGAAAGTAAAAGAAAAATATTCAATTAATTAAATTAATTTATATTTAATATCTTTATTAAATTTTGTCAATTATAACTCTTCAAATTAAGAGCATACAAATATAAAGGTATCTCGATAAGACAGATCACTTTATTTAGTCAACAAAATGACTATTGCTGTATTTTATTTTTAAGAAAATTTAAATTATTATAGAAAAAACAAAATAAACTGCAGCCTTCACGCCTAATTTAATTTATTCACAAACATATTTACAATGCTATTTACATTTAATTCCCTACATACATTAGCTTTCATTCTAATTATTGTTCAATTGCACTACATTTTCATTAGGCACAGAACTTGATTTCTCAAATCATGGTTTTAAATATATTTACATGTTTATTTTTAATCGGAATTAATTTCCATTTTCGAACGAATGAAGCAAATGAATCTATGAGATCTCATTTGACTAAGAAAAATATGCAATAGGACCATCTGGACCTAGTGGATATGGACCTGGTAGTCAAGGACCTGGTGGATATGGTCCTGGTAGCCAAGGACCTGGAGGATCTGGTGCTTCAGCAGCAGCAGCAGCCGCTGCAGCAAGTGGACCCGGTGGAAACGGACCTGGAAGCCAAGGACCATCTGGACCTGCTGGACCCGGAGGATATGGGCCCGGAAGCCAAGGTAATTTTGGAAGCCTTTCGTAAATCCGAAAATTAAATGAAAATGGATCTTTCAATACTGCTTAAAACTTGTATTCTATCTAAAGTAAGAACAATAAAACAAGAATGTTTGTTTTACTTATTCAGATAAAAAACCTTATATGGTATTTTATTTTTATAGAAATTTCAAACCATATTTCGTTAGGCAATTAAACTGCTGCATTAGCTCTTAAATAAATTTATCCACAATAGATTTTACAAAGCTTTTCAATTAATTTCGCTATTTTTATTTAAATTCTTCATAATAATTTTTCAATTCCTACGTTACTTTTTCTTTTTTTTCCTAAATCTTTTTCCACCATTCATGACATTGAATACATTTACATATTTATTTGCAATCTGAAGTCATATGTGAATTTATGACAGCACATTTAGTTTAATGAAATATGTAATAGGACCATCTGGACCTGGAGGATACGGACCTGGAAGCCAAGGACCATCTGGACCAAGTGGACCTGGAGGATATGGTCCTGGAAGCCAAGGACCATCTGGACCTAGTGGACCTGGTGGACCCGGAGCTTCAGCAGCAGCAGCAGCCGCTGCAGCAAGTGGACCTGGAGGATATAGGTTTTAGGTGATTCTTCAAACATACCTTGACTCGGGACCATATTCCTTCCAATTCCGGTCCAGATGGTCCTTTGGCTTCCAGGTCATCCTCCAGGTCACTTGCTGCAGCGGCTGCTGCTGCTGGAAGCTCAGGTCCACCTGGTCCACTAGGGTCCAGAGATGGTCTCTTGGCCCAGGACCATATCCTCCAGGTCCTGGTCAGATGGTCCTTGGCTTGCAGGTCTCGTATCCACTGGGTTCACCTGCTGCAGCGCGCTGCTGCTGCTGAAGATCCAGGTCCACCCAGGTCCAGATGGTCCTTGGCTTCCAGGTCCTCGTATCCTCAGGTCCAGATGGTCTGGCCCAGGTCCGATATCCTCCAGGTCCAGATGGTTCCATACATACTTTCATTTAAATCTAAATTTCCTTTCTTTAAATTCACATATGCTTAAGGAATTGCAAAATAAATATGTAAATGTATTCAAAAACCATGAAATGGCGGAAGAAGATTTAGAAAAAGAAAGAAAAGGTAATGAGTGAACAATGAGTTATGAAGAGAAGAAATAAAAAAGGATTAATAGAAAATCTTTAAAATCTATTGTGGATAAGTATTTGATGAGCTAATGCAGCAGTTTAATTCCTTATCAAATATGTTTTTGAAATTTCTTTAAAAAAAATACATAAAATATTTTTGTCAAATAAGTAAAACAGACATACTTATTTTATTATTCTTACTTTATTCAGAATACAAGTTTTAAGCGTATTGAAAGATCCATTTTCCTTTAATTTTCGGATTTGGAAATTTTCCAAACATACAATGACCATATCCTCAGGTCCCAGGTCCAGATTCCTGGCTTGGTCCATATCCTCCAGGTCCACTGCCAGCGGCTGCTGCTGCTGCTGAAGCTCGGTCCACCAGGTCCACAGGTCAGATGGTCCTTGGCTTCCAGGACCATATCCTCCAGGTCCCACTTGGCCAGATGTCCTTGGCTTCCAGGTCCCGTAGATGGTCCTTGCTCCAGGTCCAGCTCCACGGTCCACCTCCACGGCGGCTGCTGCTGAAGATCCGGTCCACCAGAGTCCAGATGGTCCTTGGCTTCCAGGTCCGTATCCTCCAGGTCCAGATGGTCCTTGGCTTCCAGGTCCGTATCCTCCAGGTCCAGATGAGTTTCTTCAAATATTTCATTAACTTAATCCATTTGCCATTCACAATGTACTTGAGATTGCAAAAATAGAAATATGTAAATGTAAAACCATGAATGAGGAAGAAGTTAGGAAAATAATGAAAACGTAATGTAGAATTGAAAAATGATTATGAAGAGAAAATAAAAATAGCAATTTAGAAAAACTTTGTAAAATCTATTGTGGATAAATTATTTGAGAGCTAATGCAGCTTAAGTTACTAATCAAATATGTTTTGAAATTTCTTTTAAAAAAAAATACCATAAAATGTTTTTATCAAATAGGAGAAAACAAACATACTTATTTTTATTATTCTTACTTAAGAATACAAGTTTTAAGCAGTATTGAAAGATCCATTTTTCCTTTAGTTTCGGATTTAGGAAAGGGCTTAAACATCACCTGGCTTCCGACCATATCCTCCAAGTCCGGATCAGATGGTCCTTCCGGTCCATCTCCTAGGTCCACCCTTGCCTGCTGCTGCTGGCAACTCAGGTCCTGAGGTCCATATCCTCAGGCCCTAGGTCAGATGCTTGGCCGGATGCCTTCACCGAGTCCCTTGCAGCGTGCTGCCTGCTGAATCTCCGATAGATGAGTCCTTGAGCTTCCAGGTCCGTATACCTTTCAGATTGCGGGTCCTATGTACATATTTCATTTAAACTAAAATGCTTATATAATTCACATACGATCGTCAGATTTAGTAAATATGTAAATGTATTCAAAATCATTAATGGTGGAAGAAGATTTAGGAAAAAAGAAAAGGTAATGTGAATTGAAAATTATTAGAGAAGAAAGAAAAAAAAAAAAATTAGAAAAGAAACTTTTATCTATTTTGGATAAATTTATTTGAGAGCTAATGCAGCTTTATGCCTAATCAAATATGTTTTGAAATTTCTTTAAAAATAAAATAATAAATGTTTTTTATCAAAAAGTAAAACAAACATTCTTTTTATTATTCTTTTTTATACAGAATACAAGTTTTAAGCGGTGAAAGATCCATTTGCCCTAATTTTTTGGATTTGGAAGGCTCCCAAACGCCTTGGCTTCGGTTATATCCTCAGGATCCCTTGGAATGGTCCTGGCTTCCAGGAACCCTCCTCCAGGTCCCTTGAAGGTCCAGATGGTCCTTGGCTTCCAGGTCCATCCATCCTGCGGTCCATTCCTCAGTCGGCTGCAGCTGCTGCTGAAGCTCCCGGTCCACCAGGTCCACTGGTCCAGATGGTCCTTGGCTTCCAGTCCGTATCCTCCAGGTCCAGATGGTCCTATTACATATTTCATTAAACTAAATTTGCTCCTTAAATTCACATTGATTTCAGATTAATGCATATAAATGCATTCAAAATGAATGGCGGAAGAAGATTTAGGAAAAGAAAAAAGGTAATGAAGGAATTGAAAATTATTATGAAGAGAAATAAAAAATAGCAAAATTAATAGAAAAGCTTTGTAAAATCAATTATGGATAAAGTAGGAGCTAATGCAGCAGTTTTAATAGCCTAATCAAATATGTTTTGAAATTTCTTTAAAATAAAATACAATAAAATGTTTTATCAGAAATAAGTAAAACAAACATTCTTATTTTATTATTCTTACTTTATACAGAATACAAGTTTTAAAGCAGTATTGAAAGATCCATTTTCCTTTTAATTTTAGGATTTAGGAAATTCTTAAAACATACCTTGGCTTCCGGGACCATCACTCCAGGTCCTAGGTGAATGGTCCTTGGCTTCGGTAGTCCATATCCTCCAGGTCCACTTGCTGCAGCGGCTGCTGCTGCTGACAGCTCAGGTCACACTAGGTCCAGATGGTCCTTGGCTTCCAGGACCATATCCTCAGGTCCCTTGGTCCAGATGGTCCTTGGCTGGTCCATCACGGGTCCACTGCTGCGCGGCTGCTGCTGCTGAAGATGGTCCGGTCCAGATGTCCTTGGCTTCAGGTCCTATCCTCCAGGTCCAGATGGTCCTTGGCTTCAGGTCCTATCCTCAGGTCCAGATGGTCTATTACATTTCATTAAACTAAATTTCCTTTATAAATTCATTGACTTAGATTGCAAATAAATAGTAAATGTATTCAAACCATGAATGGCGGAAGAAGATTTAGGAAAAAAGAAAAGGTAATGTAGGAAATGAACAATGATTATGAAAGAAAGAAATAAAATACGAAATGAAATCTTTACTAAAATCTATTGTGATAAATTTATTTGAGAGCTAATGCAGCAGTTTAATTGCCTTATCAAATATGTTTTAAAATTTCTTTAAAAAAAAATACCATAATATTTTTATCAAATAATAAAACAGACATACTTATTTTATTATTCTTACTTTATTCAGAATACAAGTTTTAAAGTATTGAAAGATCCATTTTCCTTTAATTTTAAGTTTAGGAAATCTTCCAAACATCCTTTCCGGGACCATATCCTCCAGGTCCACGGTCCAGATGAGTCCTGGCTCCAGGTCCATATCCTCCAGGTCCACTTGCTGCAGCGGCTGCTGCTGCTGCTGAAACTCCAGGTCCACCAGGTCCTGGTCAGATGGTCCGGCTTCCCATCCTGTCCAGATGGTCCTTGGCAGGTCCACTTGGTCCAGATGGTCGCGCCAGGTCCAGTTCCACGGTCCACCTGCGCAGGGCTGCTGCTGCTGAGATCAGGTCCCCAGGTCAGATGGTCCTTAGCTCGGTCCATTCTCCAGGTCCAGATGATTAAATATTCATTAAACTAAATTTCCTTTCTATAAATTCACATATGACTTGGATTGCAAATAAATATGTGAATGTATTCAAAACCATGAATGGTGGAAGAAGATTTAGGAAAAGAAAGAAAAAGTAATGTAGGAATTAAAAAATGATTATGAAGAAAGAAATAAAATTAGTAGAAAAGCTTTGTAAAATCTATTGTGGATAAATTTATTTGAGAGCTAATGCAGCAGTTTAATTGCTAATCAAATATGTTTTAATTTCTTTAAAAAAATACATAAAATGTTTTATCAAATGGAAAACAGACACTTATTTTATTATTCTTACTTTATACAGAATACAAGTTTAGCAGTATTGAAAGATCCATTTCCTTTTAGTTTTCAGTTTAGGAAAGGCTTCCAAACATACTGTGCTTCCGGGACTATCCTCAAGGTCCGGGTCCAGATGGTCCTTGGCTTCCAGGTCCATATCCTCAGGTCCACTTGCTGCAGGAGCGGCTGCTGCTGCTGCGAACTCCAGGTCCACCGGTCCTTTCCTCAGGCCACTAGGTCCAGATGGTCCCAGCTGGACTCATATCCACAGTCCACTTGCTGCAGCTGCTGCTGCTGAAGATCCGGTCCACCAGGTCCAGATGGTCCTTGGCTGTCACGTATCCTCCAGGTCCAGATGGTCCTTACATATTTCATTAAACTAAATGTGCTCTCTAAATTCACATGACTCGAGATTGCAAATAAATATAAATGTATTCAAAATCATAATGGTGGAAGAAGATTTAGGAAAAGAAAAGGTAATGTAGGAATTGAAAAATATTATGAAGAAAGAAAATAAAAAAAATTAATAGAAAAGCTTTTAATATCTATTGTGGATAAATTTATTTGAGAGCTAATGCAGCAGTTTAATTCCTAATCAAATATGTTTTGAAATTTCTTAAAAATAAAATACATAAAATGTTTTATCGAAATAAGTAAAACAAACATTCTTATTTTATTATTCTTACTAGAGTGGTTTAAGCAGTATAGAAAGATCCATTTTCCTTTAATTTTCGGATTTAGAAATTCTTAAACTACCTTGCTTGGAACCATATCCTCCAGGTCCACAGGTCAGATGGTCCTTGCTGGTCCATATCCTCCAGGTCCACTTGCAGCGGCTGTGCTGCTGAACTCGAGTCCACCAGGTCCATATCCATCCAGGTCCATAGGCCATGGTCCTTGGCTTCCGGACATATCGGTCCCTGGTCCAGATGGTCTGGCTGGTCCTATCCACCGGGTCCCTTGCAGCGGCTGCTGCTGCGAAGATCAGGTCCACAGGTCAGATGGTCCTTATCCAGGTCCAGGTCCTGCCCTTATTTCATTAAATGTTTCATAAATTACATATGACTTCAGATTGCAAATAAATATGTAAATGTATTCAAAACCTGAATGGGGAAGAAGATTTAGGAAAAAAAAGAAAAGGAATGTAGGAATTGAAAATTGATTATGAAGAAAGAAAATAAAATAGAAATTAATAGAAAGCTTTTAAAATCTATTGTGGATAAATTTATTTGAGCTAATCAGCAGTTTATTTCTAATCAAATATGTTTTGAAATTTCTTTAAAATAAAATACCATAAAATGTTTTCTCCAAATAAGTAAAACAAACATTCTTATTTTATTACTTACTTTACTAGAATACAAGTTTTAAGCAGTATTGAAAGATCCATTTCCCTTAATTTGGATTTGAAGGCTTAAACATCCTTGGCTTACCGTACTCAGTCATAGGTCAGATGGTCCTTGGCTTCCAGGACCATCTCAGTCCTGGTCCAGATGTCCTGGCTTCATATATCCTCAGTCCCCAGGTCCAGATGGTCCTGGCTTCCAGGTCCATATCCTCCAGGTCCACTTGCTGCAGCGGCTGCTGCTGCTGCTGAAACTCAGGTCCACTAGGTCCAGATGGTCCTTGGCCCAGGTCCTATCCTCCAGGTCCAGATGGTCCTATTACATATTTCATTAAACTAAATTTGCTCTCATAAATTCACATATGACTTCAGTGCAAATAAATATGTAAATGCATTCAAAACCATGAAGGGAAGAAGAGATTTAGGAAAAAAGAAAAGGTAATGTAGGAATTGAAAAATTATGAAAGAAAATAAAAATAGCAAATTAGAAAGAAAGCTTTGTAATCAATTGTGGATAAATTTTTTGAGAGCTAATGCAGCAGTTTAATAGCCTAATCAAATATGTTTTGAAATTTCTTTAAAATAAATACAATAAAATGTTTTTATCGAAATAAGTAAAACAAACATTCTTATTTTATTATTCTTACTATACAAGAATACAAGTTTTAAGCAGTATTGAAAGATCCATTTCCTTTAATTTTAGGATTTAGAAAGGGTTCCAAACATCCTTGGCTTCGGGACCATATCCTCCAGGTCCATGGGTCCAGATGGTCCTGGCCAGGTCCATATCCTCCAGGTCCACTTGCGGCGCTGCGCTGCTCCTGCCAGCTCAGGTCCCCAGGTCCACTGGAGATGGTCCTTGGCTTCCAGGCATATCCTCAGTCCACTTGGTCCAGATGGTCCTTGCTGCCGTATCCACAGGTCCACCTGCTGCAGCGGCTGCTGCTGCTGAAGATCCAGGTCCACCGGAGATGGTCCTAGCTTCCAGGTCCATCCTCCAGGTCCAGATGGTCCTTGGCTTCCAGGTCCATCCTCCAGGTCCAGATGGTCCTATACATATTTCATTAAACTAAATTTGCTTTTATAAATTCACATATGACATGATTCAAATAAATATGTAAATGTATTCAAAACATGATTGCGGAAGAAGATTTAGGAAAAGAAAAGGTAATGTAGAAATTGAAAATGTATGAAAGAAAGAAATAAAATAGCGAAATCGAAACTTTGTAAAATCTATTGTGGATAAATTTGAGAGCTAATGCACGAGTTTAATTGCCTTAATCAGTTTTGAAATTTCTTTAAAAAAAATACAAATGTTTTATCAATAAGTAAAACAAGCCATACTTATTTTATTATTCTTACTTTATACAGAATACAAGTTTTAAGCAGTATTGAAAGATCCATTTTCCTTTATTTTTCAGTTTAGGAAATTCTTCAAACATACCTTGCTTCCGGGACCATATCCTCCAGGTCCACAGGTCAGATGGTCCTTGGCTTCAGGACCACTCCAGGTCCACTTGGTCCAGATGGTCCTTGGCTTCCAGGTCCAGTATCCACCGGTCCACTTGCGCTCTGCACCTGAATCCAGGTCCACCAGGCAGATGGTCCTTGGCCAGGTCCATATCCAGGTCAGATGGTCCTTGGCTTCCAGGTCCGTATCCTCAGGTCCAGATGGTCCTATTACATATTTCATTCCTAAATTTGCTTTCTAAATTCACATTTGACTTCAGATTGCATATAAATATGTAAATGTATTCAAAACCATGAATGGCGGAAGAAGATTTAGGAAAAAAGAAAACGGTAATGTAGGAATTGAAAATTATGAAGAAAGAAATAAAAATAGCGAAATTAATAGAAAAGCGTATAATCTATTGTGGATAAATTTATTTGAGAGCTAATGCAGCAGTTTAATTGCCTTATCAAATATGTTTTGAAATTTCTTTAAAAAAATCATAAAATTTTTTATCAAATAAGTAAAACAGACATACTTATTTTTTCTTTATACAGAATACAAGTTTTAAAGTATTGAAAGATCCATTTTCCTTTAATTTTTCGGTTGGAATTCTTCCAAACATACCTTGGCTACATCCCCTCCAGGTCCACCGTCCATATCCTCCGGTCCACTTGCTGCAGCGGCTGCTGCTGCTCTGAAGACTCAGGTCCTGGTCCCTGGGTCCAGATATTCCTTGGCTGTCCAGGTCCATCCTCAGGTCCAGATGGTCACGGTCCAGCTATCCTCCAGGTCCAGATGGTCCTATTACATATTTCATTAAACTAAATTTGCTCTCATAAATTCACATGACTTCAGATTGCAAATAAATGAAATGCATTCAAAACCATGAATGGCGGAAGAAGATTTAGGAAAAAAGAAAAGGTAATAGGAATGAAAAATTATTATGAAGAGAAATAAAGACAAAATTAATAGAAACTTTGAAATCAATTGTGGATGAATTCATTTGAGAGCTAATGCACAGTTTAATTGCCTAATCAAATATGTTTTGAAATTTCTTAAAAATAAAATAGAATAAAATGTTTTTTGCAAATAAGTAAAACAAACATTCTTATTTTATTATTCTTACTTTATAGAATACAAGTTTTAAGCAGTAGAAGAGTCCATTTTCCTTTAATTTTCAGTGATTTTCAAACATACCGGCTTCGGGACCATATCCTCCAGGTCCACAGTCCAGATGGTCCTTGGCTTCCAGGTCCATATCCTCCAGGTCCCTTCTGCAGCGCTGCTGCGAAGCTCAGCAGGTCCACTAGGTCCAGATGGTCCTTGGCTTCGGACCATATCCTCCAGGTCCACTTGTCCAGATGGTCCTTGGCGTCCATCACCGTCCACCTGCGCAGCTGCTGCTGCTGAAGATCAGGTCCACTGGTCCAGTGTGTGGCTTCGGTCCGTATCCTCCAGGTCCAGATGGTCCTATTACATATTTCATTAAACTAAATTTGCTTTTATAAATTCACATATGATTTGAGATTGCAAATAAATAAGTAAATGTATTCAAAACCATGAATGGCGGAAGAAGATTTAGGAAAAAAAGAAAAGGTAATGTGGGAATTGAACAATGATTATGAAGAAAGAAATAATAGGAAATTAATAGAAAATCTTTGTAAAATCTATTGTGGATAAATTTATTTGATCATGCAGTTTAATTGCCTTATCAAATATGTTTTGAAATTTCTTTAAAAAAATACCATAAAATGTTTTTATCAAATAAGTAAAACAGACATACATTTTATTATTCTTACTTTATCAGAATACAAGTTTAAGCATTGAAAGATCCATTTTCCTTGGTTTCAGTTTGAGGAAGGCTACATACCTTGGCTTCCGGGACCATATCCTCCAGGTCCACCATGGTCCAGATGGTCTTGGCTTCAGGTCCATTCCTCCAGGTCCACTTGCTGCAGCTGGCTGCTGTGAAGCTCCAGGTCCACCGGGTCCATATCCCAGGTCACTAGTCAGATGGTCCTTGGCTTCAGGTCAGATGGTCCTTACATATTTCATTAAACTAAATTGCTCTCATAAATTCACATGACTTGAATTCAAAAAATATGTAAATGTATTACAAAACCATGGTGTGAAGAAGATTTAGAAAAAAGAAAAGGTAGACAGGAATGAAAATGATTATGAAGAAAGGAAATAATAAAAAAAGAAATTAATAGAAAAGCTTTTAAAATCAATTGTGATAAATTTATTTGTGATCTAATGCACGTTTAATTGCTAATCAAATATGTTTTGAAATTTCAAAAATAAAATACCTTAAAATAATCGAAATAAGTAAAACAAACATTCTTATTTTATTATCCTTTATACAGAATACAAGTTTTAAGCAATTGAAAGATCCATTTTCCTTTAATTTTCGGATTTAGGAAATTCTTCCAAACATGCCTTGGCTTCCGGGACCATATCCTCCAGGTCCACACCAGGTCCCAGATGGTCCTTGGCTTCCAAAGGTCCGTATCCTCCAGGTCAGATGGTCCTATTACATATTTCATTAAACTAAATTTGTTCATAAATTCACATATGACTTCAGATTGCATATAAATGTAAATGTATTCAAAACATGAATGGCGGAAGAAGATTTAGGAAAAAAGAAAGAAATGTAGAAATTGAAAATGATTATGAAGAAAGAAAATAAAATAGCGAAATTAATAGAAAACTTTGTAAATCTATTGTGGATAAATTTATTTGAGCTAATGCAGCAGTTTAATTGCCTAATCAAATATGTTTTGAAATTTCTTTAAAAATAAATACATAATTTTTTTATCCAAATAAGTAAAACAAACATTATTTTTTATTATTCTTACTTTATACAGAATACAAGTTTTAAGCAGTATTGAAAGATCCATTTTCCCTTAATTTTCGATTTAGGAAAGGCTTACATACCTTGGCTTCCGGGACCATTCCTCAAGGTCCACAGGTCCAGATGGTCCTTGGCTTCCAGGTCCATATCCTCAGGTCCACTTGCTGCAGCGGCTGCTGCTTGAAGCTCCAGTCCTGGGTCCACATGGTCCAGATGGTCCTGGCTTCCAGGACATATATCCTCCAGGATCCACTTGGTCCCAGTTCCGGCTGGTCCATCCCAAGGTCCAGATGGTCCTATTACATTTCATTAAAACTAAATGTAGCTGTCATAAATTCACATATGACTTCAGATTGCAAATAAATATGTAAATGTATTGAAAATCATGAATGGTAGAGTTAGGAAAAAAAAGAAAAGTAACGTAGGAATTGAAAAATTATTATGAAGAATTTAAATAAAAATAGAAATTGTGAAAAGCTTTGTAAAATCTATTGTGGATAAATTTATTTAAGAGCTAATGCAACAGTTTAATTGCCTACGAAATATGGTTTGAAATTTCTAAAAAAATAAAATACCATATAAGGTTTTTTATCTGAATAAGTAAAACAAACATTCTTGTTTTATTGTTCTTACTTAGATAGAATACAAGTTTTAAGCAGTATTGAAAGATCCATTTTCATTTAATTTTCAGTTACGAAGGCTTCCAAATTACCTTGGCTCGGGCCCATATCCTCCGGTTCCAGCAGGTCCAGATGGTCCTTGGCTTCCAGCATATCCTCCGGTCCACTAGGTCCTGTGTCCAGATGTCCTTGGCTGGGTCCGTTCACGGGTCCACTTGCTGCAGTCGGCTGCTGCTGCTGCTGAACACCAGATCCTCCAGGTCTGGCCGAGCATATCCACGGTATGACTACCAAGGTCCATCATCCACTGGTCAGATGGTCCTATTGCATATTTTTCTTAGTCAAATGAGCTCTCATAGATTCATTTGCTTCATTCTTCAAAATGGAAATTAATTCCGATTAAAAATAAACATGTAAATATATTTTAAAACCATGATTTGAAAATCAAGTTCTATGTAATGAAAATGTAGTGCAATTGAACAATAATTAGAATGAAAGCTAGTATGTAGGGAATTAAATGTAAATAGCATTGTAAATATGTTTGTGAATAAATTAAATTAGGCTAGAGGCTGCAGTTTATTTTTTTTTCTATAATAATTTAAATTTTCTCATAAAATACAGCAATGGTCATTTGTTGACTAAATAAAGTGATCTGTCTTATCGAGATACCTTTATATTTGTATCTCTTAATTTGAAGAGTTATAATTGACAAAATTTAATAAAGTTAAATATAAATTAATTTAATTAATTGAATATTTTCTTTTTTACTTTCTAAATTATATTTTTTGTGTGTTTTGAATATTAATCGTTGTAATTTTTTTGATGGAATCACTTGAGGCTGCTACTTGAGGCGCTAGAGGTATATTATTGTTTTTTATTTAAATCTTCGTTTCTTATTATACTTTTTTCTTTTTAACTTTTTGTTTTAGTATTTCTCTTAATTTGAATTTACAAATTTCTCTCGATGTTACCTTGGCTTCCGGGGCCATATCCTCCAGGTCCAGATGGTTCCTTGGCTGTTTAGGTCCAGATGGTCCTTGACTTCCAGGTCAGATGGTCCTTGGCCTAGGTCCAGCAACCTCCCTAGTCCACTCGCTGCAGCAGCTGCTCTGCTGCTGCTGAGCACCGGATCCCGCCAGTCCTTAAGCCTATACCACTCCAGTCCTATGCAGATTTAATTTAATTAAATGAGCTCTCATGAATTTGGCTCAAAATGAAAATTATTCAGATTGCAGATAAGTTATTAAATTTATTAGATGCCTATTTGGTGAAGTTTGAATTGAACAAGGAAAGGTAATCTATTAATGGAGCAACGATTATGAGTAAAGCAAATAGAAAAACGAATTAAAATCTTTAGCTTTTTAAGCACAATCCTAAAAAGTATTATTTTGTCCGTGTTCATAATTTGTGTAAATAAAGGTACCATTTCAAAAAAATAGCTTATTATAAGGTCCCATGGTAACAAATTTCACTAAGTTGTATGGTCTATTTTCTTATAATTGGCATGAGTTCCATAAATTAAATTACCATAGAAAATAGCCCATGATATAAATTTTGTTAATATACCATGTTTAAATTGAAAGGTCTATAGGCTTTTTTGTTTCATAATACTAAAGGGGTTTGTCTCTCATCAGTTGAGTAACTATCTACTTGTGTTCAAACGTTGGTGGTAGAATTTTAATTTATTTCGCACTTTAAGAATCATCTTTAAAAGTATTATCTGCATTTTCAATCGATATATATTTAATGCGTTACTAATCCTGCAGAACTGAAACTTTGATTATGCTGCAAAATATATATCAAGATCACAGGAATTTTATATAATTTATACTTTTCCTCAAAACTGATAGTTTGAATGGCTATTAAAATAGTCTTTAAATCGATTACTGTTAAAATTTATCAGTGTTACTATTCAAATGTTTAAGCATCAAATTTGATAAAATATTTAATATACCAAAATTTAAGAATCAATATAAGTTCAGATGAATAGAAAAATTCTTATCTTTGTAACAAAAAAACTGTATTAAAACACTATACACTAGAAAATATTACATAAGTTCAATATTTTACATAACATTAGAGACTCAAAAAATTCATTTCGCTCATTTCAAACAGATAGAATTAGAATTAGAAAATTTATATTGAAAGAAAACGCATAATTCAGTTTTCAAATTGTTTGAGAAAAATGGCTACTGATTGGAAATTTTAAATTAATTATAAATATGACAATTTAAGAGATTTTTAAGCATGGAATCTTTAGTAGAAGATTTTTCCTTTTAATGAAAAAGTGGCAACTTTTTTTGAGTATAATAAATGACGGAAAAAAATACTGGTGTCTCCTTTCTTTCCTCCATCTATACTTTTATGTTATTCATTAATACAGCAGTTTAATGCTTTCTCAATATGACTGGAAATTTCCATAAAGAAAAATCAACAGACTGATCAGATCAGTAAGAGCTTGATCATTCTTATAGTCTTGCTTCATCTAGAATACAATCTTAATAAGTAAGTGAAAGAGTTGAGATCTTTTTACTAAACTCTTTTCATTCAATTTACGAATGCTTTGAGCTTACCTTGACTTCCAGGACCATATCCTCCAGGTCCCTGGTAGATGGACCTTGGCTTTAAGTCATATCCTCAGGTCCACTTGCTGCAGCGGCTGCTACTGCTGCTGAAGCTCGAGGTCCACGCGGTCCATATCCTCCAGGTCCACTAGGTCCAGATGGTCCTTGGCTTCCAGGACCATATCTCCAGGTCCATTGGTCCAAGATGGTCCCTTGGCACAGGTCCACTCCACCGGGTCCACTTGCTGCAGCGCTGCTGCTGCTGAAGATCAAGTTAAGGTCCAGATGGTCCTATACATATTTCATTTAATTAAATGAATTTTCACTAAATGCATGAATTGTCTCATAATAGAAAGTATTCAGACACATAAATATTTAAATAAATTGTGAACCATAGTTCGTGGAAGCAGGTTTTCAAGTTTAGTTTTAGTTCAGTTATTTTAAGTCCCGTTTTGAACCATTCCATTTTCTTTTTTAATGGTTTACGAAAGGCTTTCGAAACTTCTTGGCTTCCGGACCATATTCCTCCAGGTCCACAGCTCCTGATGGTCCCTTGGCTACCAGGTCCATGTCACCAGGTCCGCATTACCGCTGCTGCTGCTGCGGATGATCCAGTCCACCAGGCCCTTGGCCGGACCATTCATCCTCAGGTCCAGATGGTCCTGTATCGAAATTCAATTACTTAAATGAACGTTCATAAAAAATACCACGTGATTTGTTCTTTAAAGGAAAATGGTTGAAAAAAGAATTAAAAATGTAAATGTATTGAAATGTATGATTGGTCGAACAATGCTTGAAGAAAAGGATACTTATCGTGGAAATTTAAGAACAAGCATTTACAATATTTATCTTGAAACTAAATATTGTCGAATTGAACGTCAATACCTAAATAAATACTTTTGTAAATAAGTCTAATTTTAAGCTTTAATGCAGCAGTTTAGCGTGTTTATTATTTTCAAATTTCCAGAGAATATAGCCATGTCTTGCTCCAAGGTGTGCTATGATTAATATAAGATAATTTTTTCTTTATGCCACGTATAAAGCTTTCTGAAAGGGATAAGTAAAGTGAATTGTATGAATATTCGATTGTTTTAATTTTGTTGAATTATTCTTGGCATGACTTACCTTGGTTTCGGGCACCATCGTCCTATGCCCTACTGCGGTCGTCCTCACTTTGTGCAGCGGCAGCAGCTGCTGCGGATGCTCCTGGTCCCCCAGGTCCTTGGCCTGGGACTCTATCCTCCAGGTCCCAGGAGTCCTGAGAAATATATAAGATTGATTAACAGAGCGTAATAAAATGTTCACGCTGATTTTATTGTAAATGAAAATATCTAATTGGCTCTAATACAACGTATTAAAACGTATTAATAAGTATGAAGGGTGAAAATAGGTTTTAAAGAAAACATCAAATTTATGTATGAATGAAGTAAGGCTTAACAAAGCTATGATGACGAAAGGAAATGTAGAACAGCAAAAATATTATAAATATCTTAGATAAACTCTTGATTGATACAATTCCATGTTGATTGTTATGAGGAAATAGTTTTTGTGGAAGAATAAAAAATTTTTCAAAAGACAATACTGCAATAGAGATCTTAGGTACTCAAACGTCATCAGTGTCATAATTATCATATTTACTAATAAGAAGAAAAATTTCTCAAAGAAGTTAAATTAGAGATCAATGGAATGATTGTTTTTCCAATTCTACGCAATTTCTTCTAGGTTTACCTTGGCTTCCAGGACCATATCTCCAGGGTCCTCCGGGTCCAGATGGTCCTTGGCCTCCCTGGTCCATCTGCTGCGCAGCCTGCGGATGCTCAAGCCACCAGGTCCGGATGGTCCTGTTAAAGATATCTCAATTGAAAGAAGGTTGAAAATATTCCGTGATCTATCATGAAGGAAGAGTAGGCTGTGTTGTGTGTGTGCTGACATGCTTCAGAGAAATCTATCGCCTTCAGCCATGAAATTTGGCACAGAGGTAGTCATGATGACCTGGATGTGCCTCGAAGAGACCGAATTTAAAATTATTCCAGAAAATTTTTTATTTGCTGTTGTTGTTGTTTCGATTCCATTTTTTGACACCTTTTATCCATAGTATCGCTTTGATAATCGTAGGGGAAAAATAAGATACATCTATCGGACAAAGATGTAATCATTTAAAGACAGTATCTAAAAAACTTTATTTTGATATTCTCTCAGCTTTCCTATCGCACTCTTCGTTCACATTAATGATCCCCGGGCAACGACGGGATGTACAGTTAGTGGGTTATGAAGAAGAAAATTGATCCACCACATACAAAATATTTGAACGTATTGATAAGATAAATTGTTTTGAAACAGGTTTTGTGGAAAAGAAAAGTTAATGCAAAGAGTTAAATAGTTCTTCTTATAGAAGCAAAATGAAAAAATGACGACTATAATGCATAACCAGTAAATAAAATGAATTAGACATCAATACTGCAGTTTGGTTAATGTGAATAGATTTCAAAATTTGCACTGTAGTCAAATTGCGGCAACTGACTTGGTCCATAAGAATAATGCGATCATTCGTATAGAATAATTCTTTTCTTAATAATGAATATAATTTCAGTAAATTTCAAGTTAAAGTATGTATGTGTGTTTTCAATTTTGCATCTTGACGTACCTGATGGGAATATTCCTCCGGGTCCAGAATGGTCCTTGGCTTCCAGGTCCATAACCTCCAGGTCCACTTGCTGCAGCAGTGGATGCTCCTGCCCAGTCTTGGCTTCCAGGACCATATCCTCCAGGCCAGAAGGATTCCTGATGGTCCTGCAGCAGATTAAATTGATTAAGAGAGTTGACCATGTGAGATGTTTTAAGAGAAAAATATTCAAAAATGCCAATAAAATATTAAATATATTATAATAAGCATGATTGGTGCATTCTTAAGTGTGATATTGAATGAACGAAAATGTATATGTGTATCTGAGCAATCGACCGAAAATATGTTTATGATTAAAAGAAATGAAAATGTAATATATCATGGAAGATAAATCTGAAAAATTTAAGAAAAATTTAATTATTAATTAATCTACAGAGCTTATTTGCTTGTGGATATGATGTTACAAGTTCCAAAAAGAACTCACACTGATCCAAGGTAAAAGAACATAAATTTTCAAAGGAATTAATTTTAATTGTGATATAGGTTGTGAGTGTCTTCGTGCATGGTTTATCCAGAATTTTAATCATTCATTCTTTTCAATTATTTTCTCTTAAACGAATACCATCTTCTCAAACAAGAAGTTATCTAATACCAAATGTAGCATGTGTGCTAATTTATATTATTCAATTTACTATTTTCACTGAATTGCCTCTGTTCAAGTACCTATCCTCCAGGTCCGCCTCGGTCCGCTTACTCTGGTCCGTAACCTCCAGGTCCACTTGCTTTTGCGCTGCTCTTTGATCTCAGGCTCCTAGTCAGATGATGTCTTGATAAAGAATATTTAATTGAAACTCATAAAAACTTATATTATTTCTGAAAGGAAATGATCGAAAATAAAAAAAAATATTTTTGTGTATTGAAAGTCATACTTGTTTGGAAAAGGTTTGGGAAAAAAAGCAAAATTTATTGTAAGAATGCATTCGTTCTCACAGGAAATGTAAAATGGTGATAGTAATGTCAAATGTTTTACAATGAATATAATTAGGCATTTCTTGCAGATCTTTATTAGGTTACTTGATATGATTTGAAATTTCCGAGAAACAAAATTTCTATGTACTTCAATCGAAAGAATGTGCCACATTCTTCAAATAACTCTTTTCTTAGAAGAACAAAATTTTTAATGAAGTAAATTAAAGAAGGTGAAATGCATGCACTTTTAAAATTTTAATTACGTAAAGTACCTGCTCAGACCATACTCCTCGGTCCAGATGGTCTCATGGCTTCCCAGGTCCATAACCTCCAGGTCCACTTGCTCAGGCTGCTGCTGCGATGCCCAAGCTCATAGGTGATATCCTGGTCATATTGCTAATATTTAATCAGAAAGCTCCATAAACATTGCATAATTTGGAATCTATAAAAGAAAATATTCAATGTAAAATAGATATCTAATGTATTTTTAAGTATGCCATTGTTTTAAGCAGGCTGTAAGGACAAAAAAATGTAATGATAAGAATCTTAAAACGTTCTTGATTTGATGAGGAATGGTATCACATCTCAAACCTTTGTGAATGAATATATAGTAAGATCCTTCAGGAGTTTTGTCTTTAGTGAATTGATTTGAAATTTTAATCACGATACAGCCACAATGATTCTAGTTCTAAGAAACAGGTAGAATCATCCTTATAGAATAATTATTTCAATAATTACTAAAATGTTCAAAAAGGGTAAATTGAAATGTTCACACTATATGTATGTGTTCTTTATTTTTGAATTTTCGTTTGACTCTCGACTTCCTGACCATATCCTCCAGGTCCGCTTGGTCCAGTAGTTTCGCCGGCTAAGTCCCATAGCACTCAGCCACTTGCTGAAGGCTGCTGCCAGAGGATGACTCCCTGAGTCCAGATGGTCCCGCACTGCGGCCGCTCCGGTCCGGATGGCTGTGGCAGCATTCCGGGTCCCAGAAGGTTCTTACTACCTCCAGCTGCTGCGTGACCACAGCTGATACACAGTAGGTCCAGAGTCTAACCTCAGGCTCACTTGTTGTGGATATCCAGATGATCCTTGACTGCTCCGGATCCACCTCCCCAGCACAGTACGGCTTACAGATACATAAGACGCTCCTTGAGAGGGTCCAGCAGCTGAAGGTCCCATGGGTCCGACCCATAGCCTCCTCCTCCCTCCTCCTCCTCCTCCGAGGATGCACCTTGCTGATACGAGTATTTACATTGGATTGAATGATATGAGATTGAATTACAGTCGCAATTTCATTATGATTGCTCATTTGATACTCCCTGTTGTCAAGAAGGGGCTCCTCAAGCATTGTTATCTTTTGTTTTTTGCAAGCTGCTCGATCCATGCTTCCTGCGTAGCAGACATTCACCTGCAATGAAGTGCCATTTCATAGACTTGGTTTTGATTTTCCAAACTGGCATATTCTTGCCATTATTCAGGGAGTCTCTGGCATGGTACCTGGCCATCTTGCTCCCATTTAGTCCTCCGTAATGCTCCTGTTACAATTCCACTCACAGTGGGTGTTCATGAGGAAAGATTCAGGCCATGTTTGGAGAATCCCATGGGGTGGGAACCTCGGCAGCAGTCAAAGAGGCATGGTACAGAGCAGAGCCAAAAAGGACTAGAAAGACGAGAGTATTTCGTTGAGAACAGATCCCGTCCGATTCAGATGCCCTCTCGTCTGTGTCTTTTTTATACTGTATTTTTGCGTGTTAGTCTGTCAGCTATTTCAACATTTCTAACTAAATTTTAATTCTTGGTGACGCACTTAAGGCTTCTAACGTGATAAATTTATTTTTTCAGAAACTTTCTAAACGAATTGCGCAACGAAACAATTGCACCTGCTTTCGTGACAGAGAAAAAGAAGTTCTTATATTGCGGAGATCGATAACTACGTGACTTCAAGATGCGTTTTAATTCTTTCGACTTTAAAATAAATTTCAGAAATAAGAACCAAATTGGAAAAGATTTTCCCGTTTAAGTACTCTTCAATATACTCATTGTTAGTGTATATTCATTTTATTTCACTGGGATAATTTATACTTTGTTTTAGAATTTTTTGTGTTTCATGAACATTTTCTCATTAATGAAAAATCAAAACAATTCCTAATTGGTAGGTTCATACTTCAAATACTCGTAATCTCTGAAGTCTTATTATTGATATTTAACTCTCTACTCAATTCCTCAAAGGTTTTTTTTGAACATTTTATTTCGTAAGCTAGGAGAGAAACTATGGGATATAAAATAAGATATAAATAATTCATAAAATGAATTAATGCTATAATCTCGCCGAGAGGATTTAATGGATTCATTCTTATATTCTTAATTTCTGACATTTAAAACTCACATGAAGATTGACACATTCTTCTCACTTCTCAAAGTAGTTCTGTATAGCATATTATTACTGTTACCGAGAGAAAGAAAGAAATGTGAATATAAATAACGATAATGCAAAACTCACTTAAATAATTAATGCTATACATATTTTTAACAAACGAGATTTCTCTTGAGTACTCGAAACTAATACTCAGACAGTTTATTATCATAATATTTTTGCCTTTATAGCTGTATTTCGCTGATTTATTTGTTATTTTGCTATTTTAGCCACATTTGAATGTTGATGTATTAAATGCCATTATATTTCCCT
>BGPR01001678.1:85960-107762 GCA_013235015.1 Araneus ventricosus | reverse complement strand
GCAGGTCCGTATCCTCCAGGTCCAGATGGTCCTACTATATTTCATTAAACTAAATTGCCTTTCATAAATTCACTATGACTTCAGATTGCAAAAATAGAAATGATTCAAAACCATGAATGGCGGAAGAAGATTTAGGAAAAAAGAAAAGGTAATGTGTGAATTGAAAAATTATTAGAAGAAATAAAATTGCAAAATTAATAGAAAAGCTTTGAAAATCATTGTGGATAAATTTATTTGAGAGCAGCAGCAGTTTAATTGCCTATCAAATGTTTTGAAATTTCTTAAAAATAAATATAGAATAAGTAAAACAAACATTCTTATTTTATTATTCTTCTTTATACAGAATACAAGTTTTAAGCAGTATTGAAAGATCCATTTCCCTTTTTTATTTGGATTTGGAAACTTTCCAAACATACCTTGGCTTCGGGACCATATCCTCCAGGTCCAGGTCCAGATGGTCCTGGTTGTCCATATCCCAGTCCATCTGTGCAGCGGCTGCCTGAAGCTCCGGTCCACCAGGTCCACTAGGTCCAGATGGTCCTTGGCAGGACCAATTCCTCCAGGTCCACTGGTCCAGATGGTCCTTGGCTTCAGTCCGTATCCAGGTCCACTTGTATGCTGCGGCAGCTGTGAAAGTCCACCTCAGGTCAGATGGTCCTGTCAGGTCCGACATGTCGTCCAGATGGTCCTTGGCTTCCAGGTCCGTATCCTCCAAGTCAGATGGTCCTATTACATACTATTAAACTAAATTTGCTTACAAATATTACATTTGACTTCAGATTGCAATAATATAAATGTATTCAAACCATGAATGGCAAGAAGATTTAGGAAGAAAGGTAATGTAGATGAAAAAATGATTGAAGAAAGAAATAAAAAATAGCGAAATTAATATGGAAAAGCTGTAAAATCTATTGTGGATAAATTTATTTGAGAGCTAATAGCAGTTTAATTGCTAATCAAATATGTTTTGAAATTTCTTAAAATAAAATACCATAAAATGTTTTATCCAAAAAGTAAAACAGACATACTTTTTATTATTCTACTTATACAGAATACAAGTTTAAGCAGTATTGAAAGATCCATTTTCCTTTAATTTTCGGATTTAGGAAATCTTCCAAATATACCTGGCTTCGGGACCATATCTCCAGGTCCAAGGTCAGATGGTCCTTCTGTCCATATCCTCCAGGTCCACTTGCTGCAGGCTGGTGCTGCTGCTAGCTCGGTCCACAGGTCCACTAGGTCCAGATGGTCCTGGCTTCCAGGTCTGTATCCTCCAGGTCCAGATGGTCTCTGGCTTCCAGGTCCTGCCCCTCCAGGTCCTAGATGGTCCATTTCATTAAACTAAATTCTGTCCTCACACATATGACTTCAGATTGCAAATAAATATGTAAATGATTCAAAACCATGAATGGGGAAGAAGATTTAGGAAAAAAGAAAAGGTAATGTAGGAATTGAAAATGATTATGAAGAAAGAAATAAAAATAGCGAAATTATGACTTGTAAAATTATTGTGGATAAATTTATTTGAGAGCTATGCAGCAGTTTAATTGCCTAATCAAATATGTTTTGAAATTTCTTAAAAAAAAATAAATAATGTTTTTATCGAAATAAGTAAAACAAAATTCTTATTTTATTATTCACTTTATACAGAATACAAGTTTTAAGAGTATTGAAGATCCATTTTCCTTAATTCGATTTAGGAAACTTCAAACATACCTTGGCTTCCGGGCCATATCCTCCAGGTCCACCAGGTCCAGATGGTCCTTGGCTTCCAGGTCCATATCCTCCAGGTCACTTGCTGCAGCGCGTGCGGAGCCTGAGTCCAGTCTCACTAGGTCCAGATGGTCCTGGCTTCAGGACCATATCCTCCAGTCCACTGGTCCAGATGGTCCTTGGCTTCCAGGTCCGTATCCGGTCCACCTGCTGCAGCGGTGCTGCTGAAGATCCGGTCCACCAGGTCCAGATGGTCCTTGGCTTCCAACTGGTATTCTCCAGGTCCATGATGGTCTCTATTACATTTTCATTAAACTATTGCTTTTATAAATTCACATATGACTTAGATTGCAAAAATAAGTAAATGTATTCAAACCATGAATAATGGGAAGAAGATTTAGGAAAAAAGAAGAAGTAGGAATTGAAAATGATTATGAAAGAAATAATAAAAATTAATAGAAAAGCTTTTAAAATCATTGTGATAAATTTATTTTGAGCTAATGCAGCAGTTTAATTGCTCAATCAAATATGTTTTGAAATTTTTTAAAAAAAAATCCATAAAATTTTTATCAAATAAGTAAAACTTCTACTTATTTTATTCTTACTTATATAATACAAGTTTTAAGAGTATTGAAAGATCCATTTTCCTTTATTTCGGATTAGGAAACTTCAACATACTTGGTCGGACATATCTCCAGTCACAGGTCCAGATGGCCTGGCTAGTCCATATCCTCAGGTCCCTTGCTGCAGCGGCTGTGCTGCTGATCATGCACGCATCTAGGTCCAGTGCACTCCAGGTCCACTGGTCCAGATGGTCTCTGGCTCAGGTCCGTATCCAGGTCCATCTTGCTGCAGTGCTGAAGATCCGGGTCCACTGGTCCAGATGGTCTCTTAGGCTTCAGTCCGCTCTCCAGGTCCAGATGGTCTGCTTCCAGTCGATCCTGTCCAAGGTCCTATTACTTCATTAACTAAATGCTCTCAAAATTCTCTATGACTTTAGATTGCATAAATATGTAAATGTATAAACCATGAATTTGAAGAAGATTTAGGAAAAAAAAAGGTGAATTGAAAAATGATTATGAAGAAGAAATAAAAATAAAGGAAATTATAGAAAAGCTTTGTAAAATCTATTGTGGATAAATTTATTTGAGACTAATGCAGCAGTTTAATTGCCTAATCAAATATGTTTTGAAATTTCTTTAAAAATAAATATACATAAAATGTTTTATCCAAATAAGAAAACATTCTTATTTTTTATTATTCTTACTTATACAGAATACAAGTTTTAAGCAGTATTGAAAGATCCATTTTCTCTTAATTTTCGGATTTAGGAAAGCTTCTTAACATACCTTGGCTTCCGGACCATATCCTCCAGGTTCACCAGGTCCAGATGGTCCTTGGCTTCCAGGTCCTCCGAAAATTAAAGGAAAATGGATCTTTCAATACTGCTTAAAACTTGTATTCTGTTTAATTAAGAATAATAAAATAAGTATGTCTGTTTTACTTATTTGGATAAAAACTTTTTATGGTATTTTTTTTAAAGAAATTTCAAAACATATTTGATTAGGCAATTAAACTGCTGCATTAGCTCTCAAATAAATTTATCCACAATAGATTTTACAAAGCTTTTCTATTAATTTCGCTATTTTTATTTCTTTCTTCATAATCATTTTTCAATTCCTACATTACCGTTTCATTATTTTCCTAAATCTTCTTCCGCCATTCATGGTTTTGAATACATTTACATATTTATATGCAATCTGAAGTCAAATGTGAATTTATGAAAGCAAATTTAGTTTAATGAAATATGTAATAGGACCATCTGGACCTGGAGGATACGGACCTGGAAGCCAAGGACCATCTGGACCAGGAGCATACGGACCTGGAAGCCAAGGACCATCTGGACCTGGTGGACCCGGATCTTCAGCAGCAGCAGCCGCTGCAGCAAGTGGACCCGGTGGATACGGACCTGGAAGCCAAGGACCATCTGGACCAAGTGGACCTGGAGGATATGGTCCCGGAAGCCAAGGTATGTTTGGAAGCCTTTGTAAATCCGAAAATTAAAAGAAATTGGATCTTTCGATACTGCTTAAAACTTGTATTCTGTATAAAGTAAGAATAATAAAATAAGAATGTTTGTTTTACTTATTTCGATAAAAACATTTTATGGTATTTTATTTTTAAAGAAATTTCAAATCATATTTGATTAGGCAATTAAACTGCTACATTAGCTCTCAAATAAATTTATCCACAATAGATTTTAAAAAGCTTTTCTATTAATTTCTTTTTTTTTTATTTCCTTTCTTCATAATAATTTTTCAATTCCTACATTACCTTTTCTTTTTTTCCTAAATCTTCTTCCACCATTTATGATTTTGAATACATTTACATATTTATTTGCAATCTGACGTCGTATGTGAATTTATGAGAGCACATTTAGTTTAATGAAATATGTAATAGGACCAGCTGGACCTGGAGGATACGGACCTGGAAGCCAAGGACCATCTGGACCTGGTGGACCCGGATCTTCTGCAGCAGCAGCCGCTGCAGCAAGTGGACCTGGTGGATACGGACCTGGAAGCCAAGGACCATCTGGACCTAGTGGACCTGGAGGATATGGTCCTGGTGGACCCGGAGCTTCAGCAGCAGCAGCAGCCGCTACAGCAAGTGGACCTGGAGGATATGGTCCCGGAAGCCAAGGTAAGTTTGGAAGCCTTTCGTAAATCCGAAAATTAAAGGGAAATGGATCTTTCAATAATGCTTAAAACTTGCATTCTATATAAAGTAGGAATAATAAAATAAGAATGTTTGTTTTACTTATTCGGATAAAAACCTTATATTGTATTTTATTTTTATAGAAATTTCAAGCCATATTTGATTAGGCAATTAAACTGCTGCATTAGCTCTCAAATAAATTTATCCACAAGAGATTTTACAAAGCTTTTCAACTAATTTCGCTATTTTTATTTCTTTTCTTCATAATCATTTTTCAATTCCTACATTACTTTTTCTTTCTTTTCCTAAATCTTCTTCCACCATTCATGATTTTGAATACATTTACATATTTATTTGCAAACTGAAGTCATATGTGAATTTATGAGAGCACATTTAGTTTAATGAAATATGTAATAGGACCATCTGGACCTGGAGGATACGGACCTGGAAGCCAAGGACCATCTGGACCTGGTGGACCCGGATCTTCAGCAGCAGCAGCCGCTGCAGCAAGTGGACCCGGTGGATACGGACCTGGAAGCCAAGGACCATCTGGACCTAGTGGACCTGGAGGATATGGACCTGGTGGACCTGGAGCTTCAGCAGCAGCCGCTGCAGCAAGTGGACCTGGAGGATATGGACCCGGAAGCCAAGGACCATCTGGACCTGGATATCAAGGCCCTAGTGGTCCTGGAGCATATGGCCCATCTCCTGCTGCTTCAGCATCTGTTGCAGCCTCTCGTTTATCTTCACCTGCAGCCTCGTCTAGAGTGTCTTCCGCTGTATCGTCTTTAGTTTCTAGCGGACCTACGAATGGTGCTGCTGTTTCTGGAGCTTTGAATGGTTTGGTATCTCAGATTAGTGCAAGTAATCCAGGCTTATCGGGATGTGACGCTCTTGTGCAGGCATTATTGGAATTGGTGTCTGCTCTTGTAGCAATTCTTTCATCTGCAAGTATTGGCCAAGTCAACGTCAACTCTGCTAGTCAGTCGACTCAAATGATTAGCCAGGCTCTTTTATAAACACTTGGTAAAATATAATTTTGTAGTCCAAATGAATTTGTATTGAAATTCATTTGTAATATTTTATTAAAATGTATTCAAAGTACGAATTTAATAAAGTCTTCATTGCAAGTTTTTTATTTTTGTCTCATTCATATTTTTATTCGATTGTATACTTTATGTCTTTGAACTAACATTCGATTTTGAACTGACATTCAGAGTGATAAATTTCCCCTTTTTTTCTTTTATGATGCGATTTTAAAATTATTCCTAAATTATTTATTGTAGATAATAGAAATTTTAATTCATTGGGGATATGTGCATTCAGGTCTTTTATTATGTACAAATTTAAAGCTTTCAAATTTTAAAAAGCACCGATTTCCACGGAAATACCATGAAATAACATACTTTTTGAGGTGAAAATATTTAATACTTCTGTTTGCAGAATATAAAATTGGCAGTTCTGAAAAATCTTTTTTAAAAATCTAAATTATGCAATCACTTTATATATTTTAGAAGCCTTGCACCTTTCTGTTTATTGCGAAAGCGAATCGTTAATTCTCTGTCTGCTCACCGAATATTTGAACTTTAATTTGAGATGGGAAATGTTTAATCTTCAACGTTCTTGCTGAATTGAAGACATGTTCATAAAAAAAGAAGTATAGTCATTCGGGTGTAACATTTTGAATATACTAAAGATTATATATCATACTTTACGTTATATCTCAGAAGGCTTTTGTTATGCACTATTTACTGCTAAAAAAATTTAGTGCCCTACAATAAGAAAGCAAAACCACCACTTTATAGAGCGGTAATATATTTTTTACATACCATTATATTAGAGAAAAGAGCAGCAGTGTTTTGAAACGTACAAGCCGAAAAAAATCAGAACTTTTTTCCTGTCGGAATACCGCGGAAAATTTGCTAGTTGGCGAGAAATTAAAGGAGGAAAAAAGTTAGGAAATTGATTGATATCTTCCGTTCCCGAATGAGCCTTAAAAATCCTAAAAAGTGACGAAAATCGACTGTTTTTAAATAATTTTTAATATTTCTCTCTATCTGTTTGTTATAGCATTAGACGTTGACTACTCGTCTTTTTAAGAGTGATAAAATCTAGTTTATCAAAGTCAGTCTATAATTTTCGGTGGTACATTCCCTCCAATGTTGCCAAAATTATATGAAATTATTTCAGTTTGCAATTTTTAGTTCCTAATCCTTAACATAATTTTAATCGAGAAATATATTAAACATTTAGCTAAACTTAACCCTCTGGGTGGTTAGGTCTCCCTTGTAAAGTGTTTTGAAAAGCGAGTGATCGAAGACCACTTATCTGTTTTAGAGGTGTGTCTTCCTCCCAACAGAAGATGTTCTAAAAGCGCAGCGGATCCAGTCTCGTCCCCCCCCTCTGAACTATGGACAATCAGCAACCCCCGTGCAGGGACTAACCACAAGAATCCTTTCTATTCAGCTTGGAACCTATTCAAACTAGGTTTTATTGCTTTTGAAGATCCCACCTGTGGTGTGAATAAATTAACACTTCATTATTTCGAGAGGGACAGTTGGGCACTATTTTCTGCATATTGATCTTGTAAGTCAATAACACAAGAAGACGCAAATACGCACTATTAAGGGCAAACAAAAAAATAAAGGCTGTATTACTTATTTTTTATGTTGTGAGTTTCTAAAAATATGAACATCATTGAAGTTGCATACAAGTTGATGATTTTTAGATCTCTGTGACTTTAATTTTTTTGCCGTTCATTAATATTTGCATTTTAGCTATTGAGCTATTGGCTGTACTTTATATTATTAGTTTTCTTTTTTATATCCGTGACTTCAATTTATTTTGCATCTGCACGTCAGCATATTATTATGTGAATTTGAAATTAATTTATTAAATTTTAAGAATAAAAACAATGCCATCTGTATATATATATATATATATATATATATATATATATTATCATCACTATATAGTAGACTCTCGATTAACCGGGATGGTCGGGAAATGCTTCTTCCCGGATAGGATAAGCGAATATCCCGCATAATCCAATTTATTCAAATTTTGATGACAATTTTTGGAAAAATGATAGAAAATGTAAAATTATCATACAATAATAGTTTAATTAATACAAAAAAAAAAGAATTAAGAAGAAATTTTAATTTTATTTAGATTTACAATTCGTACAATTAAAAAGAAAAACGGATGTAGTTTACCTCACTGTTTTGTGAAGAATGAAATGATAGAAGTCTGTTTCTGTTTTTCATTTAGTCTTCGGCGAATTATACTACGCAGATTTCTCAATATCATTTTTTCTGCAGGCGTGCTTTCATCTTCTTGCAACAAGTAATAAAGTAACGACTCAATGTGTACTAATGTGTCACCGAGACTTAATTTTTGATGAGTTACCGAGATTTTCCTCATCACTTGCAGGACATTCTTCGAAATTCCTTGATCCTTCTGAACCACAAGTTACACGGGCAATATCATCGTGACTTAAAACTTCGCAACATTCGAATGTCGGATCTTCGTTCATCCATTTTCCACTGCTTCTTCAACCACATTTTAAGAACAGTCTAACTTTCTCGAATCTTCTAAGATTTTTCTCTGCAAATTTTTTGGGGTCGTCCCGAATAATCCGATTCCGGTTAATCTGATAGCACAATAAAACTTTCCATATTGTTTCTTGATTTAGTTCTCGGTAAAAGGTAGAAAATTTAGAGACGATCAGGAATATAAACTGCGCTGAACTGGCTTGTTCCGTCTTGATCGACGATTACAATATTTTCTCTTTGTATACTTCCGTATATGAGAAAGCAAAAGCAATCTACCTTTTCATAATCAATTTTACGAATATGGACCTAGGTACGAAGTACAAAATTGTTGATTTTTTTTCTACAGACCGTGTTTTGCAAACTTAGTAAAATCGAAAGAATAAGAAGGAAAATCTAACACCAATTCGAAATTAGTCAGGTGCTCTTTTACAATTTATAGAAGTCTTGGACGTTTTCGATGTACTATTCAAAAACATTTTTGGGCCTTTTCAAACGAAACATAAAGGAAATTGTATAAGCATAAAAATGTCACTTTATTCTTTATAAAAAATAAATAATATTTGTATTCCAAATTTATCATACAACTTGGAAAATAAATCTTTTGTTTACAGTTTTATTACTATCCATTAAAGTTCAGAATGAAAATAAAAGCATGTAATTAAATCTGAATTTTATATAAAAAAATTATACTTTACAAATTACAGCACACGTACACACACATACAAGATATTGTGATAAAACACATTATCTGGCATTTGACGATAATATTTTGAAATAATGCAAAGCCCGAGACTGATTTATTATTGGAAGAACTGTCTTCAAACTTGTTATTAGTGGATCTAGATGTATCAAAGGTTTGTAACATATATTAGTGGATTTCTTGTCTCAGAGCATTAATTAAAATTTAACTTGCAGTTGGCACGGCATTTACCGAAAACAATTCAATTTAGCTATATAGATTTTATCATTTATAGAATAATGCTTAATATCACATCAGAAAAAACATTATGCTTCAAGGAACTAGTGCACAAATACAGTACTTCTGAAGTTCGTATTAATATTTTCTGAGAAATATTTTTGTCCTATTTATTAGTATTAGTTATTTATTACTTATTATTAGTTATTTTAGTCAAGAAATAAACATCTTTATTGATTATTGCAATATACGTAAGACAGTTAATCTGCAGATTATCAGACTCTTAATAAGATTATTAATAGTCTGATAAAATAACACACCCAAAGATTAAATTCAGTCGATATTGTTCTTGACGTTTTCATCTAAACTATATTTTCCCCTGCCTTTAACAAAAAAATATTTTAATATGTGAAACCTGAAATTTTCTTCCACTTTCTTTAACATTTATTTCCATGTGCGTTAATTTTTAGTTCAGAGTGAGTCAAAAATAAATTTCCGACAGGTAAATATTCAATAAAATAATAATTATTTTTCGTAATGAGTTTTTTCATTGTAATTTTTATGAATTTAAAGGATAATCTTTTAAGTAGTTTTATAAAAAAATTACAAAACTGTTCTGGTTTTTAAAAAATTACACTTAAACCTGAAAATTATTTTTTTAATTAAAATCAAATCTATATCATGAAATAATCATTATAAAACTGAAATTTACGATTTAATCTGAAAGAAAAATCAATAAAACTAATGTATCATTTTCATATACCTTAAAATTTATGCTATTTTTAGACAAAAATTTAATTGTACTCCATTTTTATAAAGGAAAAATTAGTAGATGGAGATTATTAATATGAAAAAAGAATACATTAATATCATAAAACTAGTTGAATGGGGGTAACATCCATCGATTCAAGAACACTGTTCAACTATATATAAATAGTAGATTTTCTTAGCAACACCCCAGGACTCTCAATTTTTTATGCTTGAATGCGGTATTGAAAGAAAATCTTCTTCTTCTTTCCAATCCTTCTTATCTGAATCAGATCAGATCCATGAGGTCGCTCGCCTTCATCACATCCAACACGAAATCCGGTCGCTTAAGCAGGTCATCATACACCAAGGAAACACAGTCAAGTAGATGTTGCGGAGTGGCCTCAGTCATGTTGCACTTTGTGCAGATATTGAACTTCTTATCACCACGACAGAATCTGAGGGTTTTTAACCCTCTGAGCGGCGCAAACTTCTTTTTACGTTTTTCATGTTCAGTTGAAAAGCGGATAGCTCGTATGTATATGTGCATTTTCTTAAACAATCATGGATAAAGTGTTCTAAAGATTTCAGAGATATAATTAAATGCAAAAAGATCTATTCATTTACTTTAAAGCTAAGTTTTCTAACCTGATAGCTAAAAGTGCAAAATAATTGGGCGCTCAGAGGGTTAAGTGACCGGAAGTTAAGCGAGCCAAAGCTGTTTTGTCTTAAAATGTATAGTAGTACCGGGGCCTTCACTACGATACCATGAATGAGCTGGTGGATGCCTCCAAGAAATGTTAACAAAGGCCTTTCTTCTTGTGTATAACTCAAGGTAGGTCAATGGTTCTACATAGGCCTGAAGCATGGTAGTACCTTCTTCAGCAAGACTATCAGCAATATCGTTATAATTTTTAAAAATCAATAAAAATAATGCATCATTTTTATACACCTTAAAATTTATGCTATTTTTAGAAAAAATTTAATTATACTCCATTTTTATAAATAAAAAATTAGTAGATGGAGATTATTAATATGAAAGAAGAATACATTAATATCATAAAACTAGCGTTGAATAGGGTAACATGCATCGATTCAAGAACACTGTTCAACTATATACAAATAGCAGATTTTCTTAGAAACACCCTAGGAATCTCAATTTTTTTATGCTTGAATGCGGTATTGAAACAAAATCTATTTTACTTAAACCACAAAATCTATTTTACGTTACAATTCGAGATGGAACTTTAAAAAATTGAGGCATTGAAAAGAAAATCTTATATCACTAAAATTGTTTTAAAAGACTAGCACTTGAAACATAATACAATGTCAAACCAGGTTGACATTAAACCGAACTTGTCCGGAATACGATTCGGAATTCCGACAAACACAGTGTGAAAAAATTCTACACCGCAATTCTTCCTGAAATATATCCTGAATGCAAATAGCATTAAAATTCCCCAAACCACAGAGGAGTGTGGGGTCTTGGATCCTTCGACATCTCTAATTTGCAGTAAGCACATCCTTATCCGTCTTCATTGTACTGACCTTTGCAATCCCCAGATAATCAATCAAGATGTCAAACCTAAAAAGGAGGAAGAAATTCGGAAAAATACGTATCTCACCCCTTAGAGACAGTTCACAGTGGACTTAAAATTCCGCGCAGACCGATTAAGGCGTGTTTCCCACCACTGGTTGAAATGCGTGTTGTCCGCTTATGGGGTAGTTTAAAGTCGACGTAGAAATACGTGTGAAACACTCAGAGTGTTAATTCTGTTTTTTTGAGTAAGTTTTCAGCTTATCTGTAAGTCTTTAATGTGTCGAATTCTATACGATCATGTCAAGGTGAGGTCCCTAATTAGTTTATTTAATGTTAAGAATAGAGAAATTATTTAAGGCTAAGATCTCACCGTTTCAATGGTGCCGTGACAAACGGCTACAGGTGGTTAGAGTTAGGGTTACGCTAATGAACGCCTATGCAATTTGCTTACATCGCAGTTAGATTTAAAAATGAATCAAAAATCAGTAATTCAAATTTGAGTAATAGTTGTTTTATACAAAATTTCCTTACTATTTTCCAGAAATTTATTTTGTTATAAATGAAATCAATTTGGACTTTTTGTGTACTTGTATGGTTTGCAAAATTGAGTGCTCGTGTTGTAATTATGTTTATTTGTATGTAAATAGATGTTTGATAGATTCATAATCAAATGTATTTTCATGATCAGTAAATATGGCTAATAGAAATAGGGGTAGACAACAAAATGAACCAATTGTTCCCGCTTTGCCAATTCAGGGACGAAAAGTTGACTTGAGTTTAGTCGAGTTAATCCCTAGATTTTCAAGGAAAAATGATAGCGTTAGAAATTTTATTCAGAAAATCAATGAAGTAGGACAATTAAAGAATTGGTCGAAGGTTGAAAAGTTGACAATTTTAAAGCTTAAAATATGCGATGATGCTGAAAAATTCGTTTTCTTTAACATTAGAGGTGAAGAATTAAATGATGATGATCATGTAGTCAACACATAAATTCTTAATTTCGAGGACAAACCCCCCTTAACAACATACCTTCAATAATTAGCACAATGCACGCAGCCAGATAAAGAATCCGGGGATTAGGCTATTGTAAACTTCAAATTCAAGCAAACGGGGACAATCCAGCAGTTAGGGACGCAAACAACAGTGTTTTATTGGCAAGATTTTGTGCAGGTCTTAAACCGGAATTGCAACGGCAAATATTAAGCAAAATTCCGCGCGTGCTGAATGATGTTATTGAGTCAGCAAGAATTGAGGAGGAGAATTTCAAAATTTACGAAAATGCCTCGCGCAATAGAGAATCGGCATGCTCAAATGCAGTTAACAGAGACTTACTACACGAGTGAACGTATCAGATGGACTCTTATGAAGTTTTTAGACCTAAAATCCTTTAATAGGCGTAACTCTCTTTTGTATGGTACCTTTTAAGTAATTAAATGATGAACGATACAAGAATAAAGTTGGGCGGTTCGTTTCGACCTTTTTTCTGCATTGCACTTGTACATTTACACTTTTTTGTTACATTTTCACTTTCTTTAAACTGATTTAAAATGTATCAAATGCTTAGTTTTAGAACTAATTATGAGAAATATTTTCGATCTCCAGTTTTATACTAAAAGATGGTGATTAAATTTTAAATATCCTTTTTCCCGTCCTTTCTGATTAATTTTTTTATATTTTCGATTTCAATATAATATTTCGATATTATATAATTTGAGATTTGATTATGAAAATATAATGAAGATCTGTTAAGATCCCGTTTATACTGTGAGAATTGCTGATCGCATTAGAACAACAAAACTTCGTCACCAGTTGACAATTTGACACCAAGGCATTCGCAGACCATTGGGATAATGCATGGTAAGAAAGTGGTTCGGTCACTGACTTCGCACTGCAGCATTTTTTTGTGTTTTCTGTTCATGTTCTGTTGCATCCAGCGATTATTCCATGTATACGAAACTTAAGAACGGAACGGTGAAAAAAAGAGAAGAAAGGTGTTTCTAGCTGGATTGGAAGAATCTTTCTACCATTTCACCTCCAGAACTCTTTTATAACCTTAAAAAAGCAGACGAATACACAGGATTTTCCCAGGAGTGCGGAATTCTTTCGAGAAAGCTGAAACGGTTCTAAAAACAACAATGGCGAGAGTTGTTCGAGATAACGAAGAATTATCAGCGCGGTTGGAATATTCTCGAACTTTCCACCTTTTGGAAAATGAACCAATGAAATTGGACTTTGTTGGTGAGCTTAGTGACGAGAAAAACATGGAATCGACACTGGTTTCTTAAATTAGAACCGAAATGGACTTCAAAAGGTTTATATGATCTGCTGAAAAAGAGTCGGTTTTGATTTATTTTATGCAAGAAAAACAGTCTCTCTAGTTTCCATTGAATATTAATTACTAGTAAATTGCCAATCCAGTGATAAACGAGCCTAAGCATAGAAGCGGGCTTCACCAAGGTCTTTAGCCCAAGACTATTTTAGACCTTCGTTAGTCGCAATCATTTTTATCTTTAATTTGTCGCAATGTATCTCCAGTATATAAAATGTATTCTATGGTATGTTTATCCGGTTTTGAGAATTTTTACTTCACAACTTTAATATTTAGTTCTAATGAGAATGTAAACGAATATTCTGAAAAAAATTTAAGTTGTAATGGGTTTAAAACAGCGAATAGATGCCGATTGCAAGCTTCTCTGATAAGAGGGCATATCAGAAAGTAAGGTTCTTTATTTTTTTCACTTTGAGAATTTTAAATATACAATGAAGATAGTGTAGCATGTATGAAGGTACCTTTGTGCCTTATTTTCTCATATAATCGCCTTGCTTTTTGAGGCATTTATCGTACTGGTAAATAAATAAATTTAAGCCTTGGTAGTAGAAAGTAGGATGATGAAACAAATCATTGATTTCTTGTTTAATATAAGTATCTGAGTGAAATTGTGTTCTCAGATGGAGTGTAAGCTTGTAGAATAAAGGAAAGACAGAAGGGGACAAATCGGGACTACAGGGAGGATGTGGCCGAATTTCCCTCTGCCAGGAATCCAAGAGATTTCGCGTGCTCCGAGTTGCATGTGGCCTTCTGTTGTCATGCAACAGCAGAACTCCTGGCATAGTAATAATGATATCATTTCATATTTCGATTAATTTTTAATCGCTTTTTTGGTTGCTTTATCGCTAAATGAAGGACATCGGCATTATTCGCTAAAGTTCAAGCTCGTCCCTTTCCAAAATGCTGATGCTTCCATTTTGAAAAATAAGATAACATTTCCTTACACGTTTACAGTTAAAACAAAGATATTGCAGTAATTTTACGATGAATTTCAGATGACGGTGTCCCTTCAGCACACAGGAAACGAATTATTAATCACACTTTTTCCTAGGAGCATTCGCTCAGTCAATTCGCCATATAAAGGGGTGTGAAATGTGTAAGCATTGAATGCTGCAGACAGAATAAATAATAAAGGTGCTGAAACACCGCTCCCCATGAAACCGACAATCGGGGCAATAAGAGGAGAAATCTGGTAACTTCTTGGCAACCTATCGTGACCTGTAACCCCATCCGGTTTGGGGGGTCAGTTCGGAGTGACGCGTTCAGTTAATTTGTTACTGACTCAGTCGTGCACAGCGTTTTCAAAGGATCCGTTAGCTAACTATCTATTGTTCGATGAGCTTGGTTCTTTGCTTTGTACTTCTATAATTTGTTGAACTGTTTAATTTATTCATTAAGTATTTGTGTTATTTAACGTAATGGATGGAATAAATTTTATACTATTAATCTAGAAAGGTATAAAACATTTATTTAAACTTAAGTCTGTTTCTTTGAGAAAGATTCCAGCTTATCTGTTAGTCTTTTATGTATAAAATTCTATACGATCATGCCCATGTGATGCCTCCAGTTAGTTTATTTAATGTTAAGAATAGAGAAATTATTTAAGGCTAAGATCTCACTGTTTCAGTACTTTTGCTCCTATGAGACACTATTGTTATTTATTCGCGATGATATGAGGAATATATTTCATGGAAAAAAATTAGGGAACCTTACTTTCTGATATGCCTTTGTACATATTGCGGCTAACGAAAGGTTACTTTCACGCTTTCAAGCAAACCAGACCTTTTTGTCTGCTTGCAGATGATTTGCAGATGATTAGCGTGCTTTGAAAGCACAAACAATTAAGGACAAATATCCCAATCTTTGTATGGGAGACTTTACTTCTGAATTGCATTGCTTGCAATTTTCAGATACATAGACCTCATTGAGGCGAACCCTCAGATGCCCATAAATCCAGACAATGTCCATAAAACAGCAATATTCACACCTTTAGATGAGAGTGCATACATGAAGTTTGGGTTGTGAAACGCAGCAGTGATATTTCAAGTCGAGATCTATAGGAAATATGAACTTTTGTTGATGATATACTTGTCACTTCAGAAGATCACAAACATATAATGACCTTGTTTTGCAAATAAATCAAATATGGTATTTGTATAAATGTAGCAAAATTGGCCTTTTCTGTATCTGAAATAAACTGTTTGGGTTTCTTTCGCTCTGATAAAGGATTTCAACCACTACATGATAAAGTCAAATGCATAATAAATTTTACCCAACCAACAGTTTCTCAGATTTTTAGGAATGTTTAACTTTTGCAGATGTTTAATACCATAGCTCCACATTCCATTGGTGGAGCTATGATATTAAACATCTGCGAGGGCATAAAAAAACAAAGAAGCCTCCTTCCAATACTTCTTTGATAGCTTTTGAGATACTCTGTTCCTAGTGTTAATTTGAATATTTGGGTTCATACTTCCGACACTGCAGTAGGTGATGCTAAAATCTGTGGTCTCAGGAAAAATAGAAGCTAACAGACTTTTTTGTTTGAAACTTATTAAAAGTCAACAATGGTGGTCAACTTATGACAGAATATTTTCGATTTATTCGGCATATAAAAAAATTTCGAAACGTATTAGAAAATAGCGTTTTTCAGATTTATTCTGATCAAAAACTTCTATTCTATGCTTTCTACCCGGCAGAGATAATGTGAAGAATAGTAAGTAGAGCTCTCCATATGTACGTGTGCTAGATTAGCCCAAAGTTCCCACTGCTGGGTTAAGCAACCCCGCCTCATAAATGTTCACTTTGGAAATTACGCCATTTAGATTATATTTCTCAGCATTCTAAAGGCATTAGATATGTGCGTGGCTGCCAAAACGTTGCCTCAGATGCCCTCTCATGAATCGGCATTGATTCTATACCAAAATCTCCCATTTTAAATTTCAAAGAAATTGCAAATGTGCAAAAAAATTATCCAGATGTAAAATATTTTCTACAAATCAATATTTCACTTCTTAAATTTGAACTCAATACTTGCCAGATTTCTGATTGTGATTTTTTCTGGCGTTTGAGAATTGTATCTGATCATCTGAATAACATCATTTACCCTGAAATCGCTTCTTATCAAGCTCATTAGTTCCAGATATATATAGCACAAGATGAAGCGTCAAAGAAAGATTGGGTCCGATGCTATGAATCGTGTCAAAAATATAAAACACAGAGCACGCCAAAGTACCTCTGGGAGCACTCTCTATGATGCACGTTTTTCACAGGTCTATTCTGATATCGGTGTCCATTTTTTCCATAAAAGGGACATATTTATCACCTGACTATGGCTGACCGCTTCTCAAGATGGTCAAGAGACTTACCTATTCCTAATATACAAATATAATTGGAAAGTATTTAGAGTGCCACATTCAATTCTTGGGTCTTTTGTTCTGGATGCCCTTCTGTAATAGCAGCTGACCATTGCTTGCAAATGCGCTCATCGCTGTTTCGTGGCTGCTCACGTATATTGGACACAAATAAATTCCAAGTGACGTCATACTATTCATTCTTCAATTTAATAGTAGAGCGTTTTCATTGCCACCTAAAATCGTCACTCAAAGCCCCTGAGAACGTCAAATGGTCCGGATTTAAATAGTTCTCTTTTGCACAGAAATAAAAGGAGACTAGCAGGCTTCCTGTGCTGAACTGGTGTATGGGAAAAACTTGATACTTCCAAAGGATGTGTTAGACACAGCACACATTTTGGCGATGAGTTTATTATCATTCTTCGGAAGAAACTGCAAATCCATCCATCCTTAAAATCTTGTGGTTTATATTGTCATTAGAATGGATTGTGTTCAACGACATATACGCCAACCATACACTGGGCCACACACGGTTTGGAGTCGCACTAACAAAATCATTAACATTTAACTAAATGGTGGAAAGTCTGACTTGTCTCTGGACCGGATAAAATCAATTCTTCAAGTGAATGTAAACCCATCACATGGACAGAAAAACTACAATCTAAAAACAAATAGGAATAGTAAATCTGAACATAAGAATGTAAATCAGCCAAAAATTGTCACTCGCTCCGAAAGGCATATTCATTTTCCAAATAGAGGGACGAGATTCAAGTTTATGTGGAGTGCCGCTGAAGAATCCATTCAATTTTAGGAACCATTTTTTTATTAGGCTACGTTCCACAGCACAGAACATTAAAGAAAAACAATGAAAACTGACAACAACACAAGACAAGTATACAGACTAGAATGAGAGAGAGGCGTCATGGGAAAAAGGATGGCTCCAGTAGCGCCACCTACCATAGAAAGGAGAAGGCAGTGAATTGTAACCGCTACAACAGCGTATTTCAGTTGATGTTTTTATCAACAAATCAATTCAAAAGTTGTTCAAAAAAGTTCAGTTGGTTTTTTTATCAAAATTATGGTAAACTATAGTTTACCATAATTGCAGTAATCTATTATTTAAAAATCGTGTTTGAACATATGTGTGAAGTCTATTGCTTACTCTTAACTTTCATATATATATATATATATATATATATATATACAAACATAAACAGGAACAGAAACAAATGCAAAAACCAATTAAGAAATTAGAGAAACAAACTCTCTTTTTAGCATTATTGCTAGAGTTTGTGATTAGAAAACACCGAATTCATTTATATATACGCCCGTTCGGGATTTCCCTCGCTGATGACGCGTCCCGGACTTTGGCGATCTGTTCCCTCTTTTGTTGTTTTGGTTTTCATTTATGACATGGTTTTGTTTTCTTTTGTTAATATATATATATATATATATATATATATATATATATAAAAGTATAATCTTTGTGGTAGGGTCACTCAAGTCGGTAATGTCTGATATTTTACCTCGAAAACGCATCATTTAAACATTTTTCACTGGTCTCTCGATTTTTACTGATTTCTTCCACTATTTCTCGAAGCTATCTATCGTTATCGCTCTTCCATTTAATCTTCATCGTTCACAACATACTACACTCCCCTGGCAACAGCCAAAGTTTAGCGCGAAAACTTTTACTTGACACCCTGTTCACACCCCTTCAACGCCAGTCTGTATCGTGACCCTCCGCATTCACTGCCACGTCAACATCCGTCCTTCTGGTACGTAAAATGCTTATTCTTACTTTTCTCTAATGTTATCACATCGTAATTCTGTTTTAATTATTCAAAACTCCTCTCTCTGTTTTTTGGTTGGTTGGCATTAGGGATGAAAATCAGTGTTTTAGGCCTTGCGGCATAACTGATTGCAAGAAAATGTCAAACTTTTATATTTAGCAATTCACAATAACTTCATCCCCTGAAGAAACGTTATTGTGCTTTTATTGCGTTTTTCATTTCACAATTTATACTCTTTCATTTTTAGATATATACTCCCTCTCTCTCTCCTTTTATATATATATATATATTATGAAATAAGATATATATATATATCTTATTACATTATTTTATATATGAATGTAAAATGTTTTTTAAATTAAAATCGACTCATTTTTATTGTAACCTTTTTCTTTATTCCAGGAACAAAATTTCATCTTGAAGGTTATTTTATGGCTGTAAAATCTGGCCAGTTCGTCCCAAACAGAAAAGAGGAAGATGGCGGCACGCATGCGCCTTAAATACTGCTGGAGAATGGAGTTCCATTGAACGCTTTAAAACCTGTTAAGTCCGGACTTCTTTAAGTTAAAGTGGAAATGTTTTGTATCTGAGATAGCGAAGGAACAGACCGAAAAAATAATTAAATTCCATAAAAAAATAGGAAAAATCTGATTTATTATAAGTAAAATATTTTTTCGGACAATACGGATTGCATAATATTTCCTTTCTAATTTTATCTTCCTTGGGACTTGCTACATTCAGTTACCAGAGGTATACTTTGTGGTGAATTGTCAATTCAGCGAAAATAAGCCTACGAATACGCAATCATCACCAAGGTGGTAACCTCAACTCTAGTTGCTTGTGCATTTTCAGATCAATTAAAACTTTTCGTCTGTATGAGTTGAGCGTGGTAGTTATGGAGTTCGTGATTATGGTATTTTGGAATATAAGTGTGAATAAAATATATTGCGTTCAATGAAAAAAAAAGATAACGCTGTCATTTTTTAAATAGCATAAACTACAGGAAAATCAATTCTTTAATGAATAACCTGAATTTTCCCCCTTCTTACTCCTTTAAATTCTTCTCTGAAATATTTTAAATAATTCTCGTTTATTAGGAGGATTTAAAGGATTAGCAGCTCAGTTTCCATGCTTAATCAATCAAATCCTCTAAATTATTTTTCAGTTTGCGTAATTGGGAAACAAAAATTAATAGATTAAGCTAGATTAATAATTCAAAATTAAGAGTCTTGTGAAAAATAAATTCGTTCTTAAATCATTCATTATAAAAATAAAAATTCTGCGCAAGTTGTTGTTGTTTTTTTAAATTATTTTTGTCGATATCTAGAAACGTTAAAAATGAAATCATGAAATTCTTTTTCTATTGAATATAATTATGAAAATCCATTAAATTATTCTATAAAATTCACCTAATCTTGAATGTGTCAAAATTTAATAGTCAATCCAGTCCAAATCAGTTTATTTGGAAGTTTTTTAATGCGTATATTTGAGGATATTTGCACATTTTTTAAAATTTTGCCATTCCAACTGACAGGAAATATTACAAATATTTTGAACCATTTTATTTGATTTCCTCCAAGTTGCTTCTAGAAATGTTTAATTAAATTCTAATGTCATTTATTAAAAAATTATAAATAACTAATGGAGAAAATCACTTTTTAGCAGTTTTAAAAAATCATTTTTTTAAACTGATAAAGAACTAATTAAGAAATGTATCAGACAGTAACAGGAATTTGTTTTTAGTACTATTTTATCCCTTTCTGATGCAGTGGTCACAAAAGAGGACACCAATTTTGAAATTTTCTAAAAAAATCTCTTGTCACTTTGAAACCATGCAAATTGCAGAAAAAGGTAGCTAATAGTTCTCCTTTTCGAATGTTGATGGCAGCACAATGAAATATCGCTTTCATTTTGGAATACATGTATATTTAAAATGCCCAAGATACTTGAATCAGAGATGGGAATTTTTTTGAGTTCTTGACGTTTACAATTTTAGCAAATTCACTTGACCATTTTTCTCCAATGTTCTTGAAGTATTAATTTATGATCTTCTGTGAACTTCAACATTATTTGTGTTGAGCGTATCAAGATCGTTGTCCCCAAAGGTATCCTCATATGGGAGGTATCCCCAAAGGGGGACGACTCTCCCCCCTCAGAATGAGACAAGTTAAAAAAAATTGTTTTGTAGATTCTATGTCTAGACAGTAAACGAAACCCATTCATGATGTTTTTTCGTTATATTTCAAGAATTTTAACATTTTGCGCCAGAAAGGGTTATAGATAGGTTAACTACTATTATTACTAATGTGTCGCAATTTTTCTATATGGCTCTTGATTAAAATGTTATTTCAAGTGGATAAATTCGAAAATGTCGAAGAAATTTTATCTCAAATAAACGGGAACTGTTTCTCTTCAGAAGGACCAAACCTTCATGAAAAAACCCCCCTAATATCTCAAACGTTACGGATACTTAAATATGTATTTACGGCATGGAATATAAAGAGGGTAATTTTGAACAGTGAATTTAAATCTCAATCAACCGTTTAAAGCAAATAGTCAAGTTTTGAATAAATCTTTAATTGTCATTAAACCTCAAAAATATTTTGAAATTAAACAGACATATTTCAACATCAGTAAGACAAAATAAATAATATTTAAATATCTCTTTTCCCCATGTTTTGGCTATTTTAAATTCAATTCACTAAACAAATCTTGGGTGCCGCCATGTTGTTTTAGAGCAGGAGTTAGACGCAACATACGACATCAAAATAGCTTGTACTGAGTAAATAGCTATACTTGTAACGAGCTGCTCCCCTCCTCTTTCGCAATGCAGGTGTGTGATGTAGCAGTGACATGTATGTAATGTTTTTAACAGTTCTTTATTAGGTTCTATAAAGAAGATAGAATTGGCAGAAATAAATGTTATTTATAAATTGAAAATAGACTCTGTCTTGATTCAGCGCCTCTGCTATTTCTAACACTATTGCATGAGAACTTGCACGTTGTAATTTTCGTAACATACTTAGTTATTATTTTTAAATTATTTGTATTAAAAGTTTGACACAATTCTGAGACGCGTATTTCTTGTTTAATTTATATATATAAATTACAAATGAACCAACAATTTAAAGAAGGGAACAAT
>BGPR01001678.1:68900-85747 GCA_013235015.1 Araneus ventricosus | reverse complement strand
ATAGGCGCTCATTGTTAGCTCAAAAAATACGCAAAAACCAGTTAAGTTATGATGTATCGAACTCAACCCGGATATGTTCCTCAGTTTGAGGCAGGGAACACTTTCCAGTTTCGTTTCCTTCTTCAAATTGATAGCATCAATTTTTATTCCTGTGGTCACCCTCTCTAACATCTGGCATTTCAATCTGCTATTCTGTTTGTTGTTGATAACCTCATATTTTGCGGATTATCGCATTTTTTCTTTTTTTTTTAATCTATAAAGTCTAAGTTTCTAAATATCTTTTAATTTATTTGTTTATCTATTGCAGAGGTTGTAGAAGCGTGCTAGTTTGGTTTATCTAATGCGATGTCAGGTGCTTTGGTCTAAAGTATTGCCACTACTAGACCTGGTTTTCAACGTAATAGGATGGGTGAATGTAGAAAAGCAAGACTTCACATATAAGTATTAGGACAGATGTCACAGTATTTGTTAAGTCAAACAACATGCTTGTTTGCTCTTGTAGGCTTATATGCATATACGTACTGAAAGGCTAAGCTTAAATGAGAAGGAAATTTGCTTGGTGCTTGTTACGGAATTACACGGCCTAACTTCTCATAACCTTTATCACGCCCTCTAGCGGTATTTTTATCCGAATTTAATGTTTTGAATATCAGTTTCAGTGTGAACCTGGCTGTGGTTAGCGAACGTCGTGTGAGGCTATCTTGAGCCAATGAGTTCGCGCTCGTCACAGGTATTAATGTTTAGTATTAATAAAACCAGTATACAGTCCATTGCTTCGTCTTTGAGTTTTGGTCAGCATTGAGCACGCCCCCTTTCACACTCCGTAACATTTTATGGTCCTAGCCTACCCGGATCGTTCAGAAACTGTGAACTTTTTGTTCACACGCAGCTGCGTGGCGTCTTGACTTATGTGCTAACAAGAAAACCACTCAGTGAGGGCAAAGTTAAGCACCGGCAAGAAAACCCGTCTGTGAGAGGAAAGTTAAGTACCGGCAAGAAAACCGCACAATGAGGGCAAAGTTAAGTACCGGCAAGAAAACCCCTCAGTGCGAGAGATCGTTTGAAGATAACTTCGGGAATTCTACCGTTATCAATTGAGGTAAGAGATATTTTGAAACTTTAAAAAATGGCTGAAGAAGAATTAATAGAAACCTTAAAGAAAAAAGGAGTCTTAAATGCTCAAATGACAAAATTTACAGAGAAAATTGATTTGGAGGAACTTGATAAATCAGAAAGTGACTTAATTGTTAATAAATGCAAATATTTAAATAAAAGTTTGAAGATGTATTTGACAATATTTACTCTGCATGTGAAGAAGAGGTAAAGAACTCTTTCAGTTGATGAACAAGAGTCAATATTAGAAAACACTGATGAGATATACTTAACTATTGTTCGAAAATTCAAAATATCAAATTGTAGTAATTCAAAAACGGAAGTTACTGATAGTGTTAAACTGCCTAAATTATCGTTACCTACGTCTACAGGGAATATTAATGAGGGGATCACTTTCAGGACTTGCTTAATGCAGCAGTTAACAACAACTCTTCGCTGAGTGATTCGCAACGTTTGACATACCTAAAATTATCCTTAAGCCTTCAAAATTATGCAAAGCATTTCAGTGTCAGATAGTAAGTATAAAATTGCCTGGAACCTTCTCGAGTAAATGTCAACTCTAATAAACGCGAACAAATGGTTTCTCTTATAAAGCGCCTTATGAACTTACAGCAGATCCAGTCAGAATCAACACCTGTATTATGAAATTTAGTGGACAATATCAATGAAACAATTCGTAGTTTAGAGATTTAGAACAAGAAGTGGAAAATTTCAGTGACACTTTGATATTGTATATAATACTACAAAAATTAGATAATTTCTCAAGAATGAGGTTTGAACGTCAACTGAAGAAAGATGAAATTCCAAAGCTTATTGATTTAATTGAATTCTTGAAAGATCATGCTAGGACATTACAACATAGTAAAGCTGCTAGTAATAAATTCCAAAAGCCTCAAAATCTACGTCTTTATTGTCCAATTTCAAATGTGTATATAGTAATTAATATCGTAATTTGCAAAAATGCTCTAAATTTTTGAATTTGCTCGTAAATCAGCGAATTGAAGTTGTTAAATCTAAATATTAGTGCTTCACTTGACTTTCAAATGTTCATATGGTTAAATCTGCCTAGGTACGGAGGCAAATTTTTTGAAAAACACTGTGACTAAAAATTTTAGTGCATTTTCTGGATGAATATGACTCATAACGATGAATAATCTAATTCAGGAAATTAAATGAAAATTTAAATTAATTAAAATGGGGCTCTACGTGGAATTCTTATTCACGGATTTAAATTGTTTTTTTACACAGCATGCTTGGAACAGTGTTGAAGGCAATGGACTAAAATCTAAGAAATATTTGCATTTTCAAAAAAGTTATAGCTCATCGCACATATTCTTAATCAAAATTTTTGAAAATGCATAGGTATCGATAGCAATAAATAGCCAAAAATCAAAAACTATACATGTTAGATCTAAATCTTTAGTTCATTGCCTTTATTACACTTGTCTTAATATGTGTACAAAATTTCAAAGAAAAATTTTCATAAGTTTTCCTGAAATCATGTTTTGCGTATTAAAATTTAGATAAAAAATACATTCTTCAGAAAAGGTATTTAAAGTATTGATTTATATGGTACTAAAATAATCCTGAATACTATTACTTAAAAATCACCAGACGTATAAAATAAACCTTCCTTATTTTCAATTTTTTCTTTTTTTTCTTTCTGGTAGCCTGTTTTTTTTATCTGGACAGTTTTGTGGCTGGCAAACACTGCCTCTTCGCAGTAGCATTTCGCTCGGTGTCGAAATTGCTATACTGTTTTAACGTATAGTGAGCAAATACAGCAATTACTGCACTTTGAATCTGTTTCAAATTGTCAACATTAGCTCTTATTGCTATATCATAATAATTTTACATTCAGGAAATTAAATGAAAATTTAAATTAATTAAAATGGGGTAATTTATGTAAAATTTCAATACAATTACTGCGAAGCTCAAAACACTCTGTATGGAATTCTTACTCACGGATTTAAATTGTTTTATTACACAGCATGCTTGGAACAGTGTTGAAGGCAATGAACTAAAATCTAAGAAATATTTGCATTTTCTAAAAAGTTATAGCTCATCGCACATATTCTTAATCAAAATTTTTGAAAATGCATAAGTATCGATAACAATAAATAGCCAAAAATCAAAAACTATACATGTTAGATCTAAATCTTTAGTTCATTGCCTTTATTACACTTGAGGTAATATATGGACAAAATGTGGAGGGAAAAATTTCATAAGTTTTTCTAAAATCATGTTTTGAGTATTAAAATTTAGATAAAAAATACTTTCTTGAAAATAGGAATTGATTACATAATACTGAACACTACTAAAATAATACTGAATACTACTTAGCTAAAAATCCCCACTTTTGTAACACACACCTTCCTTATTTTCAATCTTTTTATTTTTCATCTTTCTGTTTGCCCGTTTTTTTTTCCTAGACAGTTTTGTTGCTAACAAACACTGCCTCTTCGAAGTTACAATTCGCTCGGTGTCGAAGCTGGTATAATGTTTTAACGTATAGTGACCTGGAGTAATACCTAGTTCATTCAATACTCCTATTATTCCAGAAAAACCATCATTAAATAGTAGCACAGCTATGGAAGAACCTAAACGCAAAGTTTGTAATTCAACAAATGTGTTTTTAGGTAATATTGTCAATAACACATTATTGAAACTTTCATTTGCATTTTGTGTTTTTCCGTGAAGACACTTTTCAAGAAGTTTCTGATCACATAGTTTCATGTAGGTAGGCTTAATAATGTTAATAATACTTTTTGGAAGGCCTGCATTGGAATCCTTGTAGTTTTTACCAACAGAAATTGCACGCTGGTATTTGCACCAACTGTCGCTTCCTTATGGGCACTGTTTATGCATTAGGTTTTTTGCGCTAGAACAAGCGTGAGCAAATGCAGCAATTACTGCACTTTGCATTTGTAGCAGATTTCCAACATTAGCTCTTATGGCTATACCATAATAATTCTGCAATTTATTGATGAAATTGTCTGTAAGTTTCCCCTTTCCACCAAGTTTTTTGTTCTTATTTTTCAAGTTTCGCAAGTGAGTCCCTACTCGTTTTTGAACGTGCCCAATGCACTCACATTTCACGACAGAATTTGCACCATAAATATCTTTAACTTCATCGTAACCTTTAGAATCTCCATCCCCAAAATATTCCGAATATATAAGTCCACAAGAATTTACAGAACGTTCGAATATTCTGTAAGCACCGATACCTTCCATATTTCCTGAAGAGCCTTTATGATTTGCACATTGGTGTTTCATTGCAAAAGATGATGATGAAGTTTTCGTATCACATTTTTTACAAAATTGTGACATGACTTCCATATCAATTACTTTCCATCAAGAATTGAAATCGCACTCACACCACCATTCAGAGATGAGTATCCCCTCCGTTTCCAAGTGCCATCTACTGATACACCACATTTCACAGAAGGTACAAGATCATCAGCATTTCTTATCTCCCCAGCTGCATGTGTCATCGAATTCTCAGCAACTAACACAGAAGCATGGAGGAGTTACAGTTCTTGTATTCTGAAAGAAACTTTTGAAAGAAATGCTGTCAAATTTAGCGTAGTACAAAGTTTCTTTGCAGCAGTAAAACCTTTACCAATAATTCTCAATGCGAATACAAATCTGGTATTGATTTCACTGTTCCTTTGTTGTTTCTTTGAAGAAGAAAAACCCTTTGAGAAGGGGCAATTCTTGCAATACAAACAGAAGTTGGAGCACAAACCGAAGATGGAATCTTCCACCAAATATAACCCATTGTTTTTACATTCTGGGCAAAGCAAAACACTTAAAATACTTATAAGTATTTCAATATCTATAATTCTAAATCCAGTCAATTCTTTTTTATCCACGGTAACATCTCTGAAATGTTCTTGAGAGGTCTGCAGCTTTTTCTCACTACACGTCAACATTACTTCTGAAGATGTTCCAGAAACATATGTTGTTACTTCCTTGGACGTTATAAAACGATTACCATAAAATTTCCTCCTCTTCGATCGGCCCATACTTTTTCCATCCATTGCAATGTTACAAAGAGCAAAGAAGATATACAGATAATAAAAAATTAAACGATATTCAGTGAAAATAACTTTGCCGAAATAAGTCAGCAAGCAGACAAGCACATGGCATGAAACGGTAAACAGAATTCCAGACGAATGTTGTTGCCATTCTTTCTTACATAAAAATAGTTTAGAAACGATATGAAATTGTTGTGGCTCGTTAATAGAGCATTTTAGAAAATAATTTTCAATCCAATCTGCATTTGTTTTGGGTAAAACTGTGACAAAAATGCAACTTCCGGTCTTTTTTGTGACACTTCCGGTTTCGTTTTTGTCTGTTTCGTTTTATAAAAACCTCTGTATCTTTGCTTCGATTAATCGGAAAAGTAAAACAAATACAGATTTAGAAAGATAAACTCATGGGCTATGAAATAATACAATAAAAAAATTTGCGAATTTTAGTCAAAAACCGCTTTGGAAACCTAGGCAGATACCTTAAAAAATGTAAATGTACTTCATCATGCAAACATTGTTAGAAAAGTCATAATACCCTAGACACCTCCACATTGATCGCAACTTAAGTGTACAAAATCAAGGACTTTGTTCTCAAGCTGAAGTATTTCTTCCAAATTCTGAACCAATTACATATAATATGATTCCATCTACTTCAGTTTGTGCGAATAACCTAGTGAAGGAGAAACATGGTCAAAATTCTTAATTCAAAAGGTGAGTTCATTTCTGCTCGATAAATTTTAAACACAGCCTCTCAAAAAAGTTACATTAAGCGTTCATTAGTTAAAAGATTAGGTCTAAATGTCAAAAATAAATCAATATGTTTCATGTCTTGATTCAGTGGAAACTATTGTAAGTGAAGAAATTGATTTTAGATTCACTCCACATTTCAATAAAAAAAATTTCATGTTAAAACTAGTGCATTCGTAATAGAAAAAATAACCGACAATATTCCAACAACAGATCTCCCTCAAAGTTTAAAAGGCAGCCTTTCCGATCTTGTGCCAGCTGATTCTAAATTCTACAATTCATCAGAGATAGATGCTGTATTCGGCGTCAACATTTTCTTGCCTTTGTTGAAATGTCAAACAGTAAAAAGAAATTTAAAACTTCCTTTTGGCTTAAGTACAAAATTGGGATGGGTTATTGCAGGTTCTACTGCATTTCCCATTGAAATCAGTGAGTTGCTTAAATCTAAACATTGAAGATCTGATTCAATCATTTTCGGAGTTGGAACAAATCCCAACGTCGTCTGCTTTAACTAAGGAAGAAAATCTGTGTGAAAAGCATTTTATAGAGAACTAGCTGATATACCCGGCGTAGCTCGGGATAAAAAAATATTTTCCAGTTAGAGTACTTATAACACTTTCAATTTACTAAAAGTGCTTTTTGCTGGAGCGTCTTTCGTTAATTTTCGTTAATGAACTGACCCTTTGAACCATCAGCGAAACACCCTTCTTCTTTTTCTCTCCTTAGTTTGAACCACCTGGCAAGAATCTCGTTGTCCTTCGTATTCCATTTTTCCCCTCCCCATCATTGCTACGGCAACAGCAGAAACTCTTTCATATCTTGGATTTTGACTTAGACTTACGTCTCTTCATAGTGGTCTAATGGTGTAAAATTTGGTGCGGGAAAGGAAAAAATTATGACGCTTTTCGTGATATTTTTAAAAGCTTATAGTTCCGCAACCAAATAACATAGAGAGTTTTAGTTTCATTTAACAGAGAAAGGTTGACATTGAAGATTGCAAAAATAATTTTAGAATTTGGAATTACGGTTTAGTCACAGTCGAGCTTCAAAGTTGGTGAAAATCACTGAAAATTTGATGACGTCACAGCGACCGACGCGCGCGTATGCAGACTATCCAATTACATTTGGCAATTTATTCATCGATCTTAAGTTCAAGCGAAATATTACTCAAAAATTGTTGAATTACGTCGAAATTTCGTGGTAAAGTTAAACGCTTATAGCTCCTCAACCAAATAACATAGAGATTTGATTTTAGATTCACGTAACAGAGAAAGGTAGACATTGAAGATCTCAAAAATAATTTTAGAATTTGTGATTATGGTTTAGTCACAGTCGATTTTCAAAATTGGTGAAAATCACGAAGAATTTTGATGACGTCACAGCGACCAACGCGCGCGAACGCATTGGTTGTGAGCGGTATATTAACCGGATTTTAACAGATCAATAATTAATTCATTTCAGATTAATTAATTCGTTCAGATTAACTCATTTAACAGAGGAAGGTCGTAGAGCATAGGTCAAAGTCACATAGAGCTACTTTAGTCATAGTTGAGTAATCGATTAATTAACTGTCCTTAATTAATTATTATTAACAATTGTTTATTTAATTGAGCTGTCCTTTCCAACGATTTAATTGAGTTGAGTTGGATTTAGTTTCATTTAACTGAGGAAGGTCATAGAGCATAGGTCATATGTCAAAGTCACATATAGCTACTTTAGTCACATTGGACAACTTTAGACACAGAAAGTCACAGTTGAGTAAGGTAAGTAAGTCTATGCCCCTCAAACTCAGCGGCCGTTTCGCAGAGACAGCCTCCCGTCGATTTTTTTTTTGCCATTATCCGGACAACAATTCTCTTATCGTTAATGTTTTTGTCACTGACCGGGAAAAAACCCTCATATTGTTCTATCTTTTTCACCTTAGGCCCTCTCCCTCCGGTAGGAAGTGGGATCAACAATCTTGAAGGATTTTACACACTCATTATGATCATTATAAAATTTGTAAAATTCAATGAAGCACCGCGGAAAGAGAGTAATTAATATCATTGTGTTGTGGTGCAAACATACTGAAACAGGTATATGCTACGAAATAAAAGCTAAATAAAATTTCTGCCTTTCTGTTAATATTCAAAGAAAACACTATTTTTATCATAACTTTCACAATGGTAAAAATACCGGAATAAAGGATTTGATAAAACGATCAATGGTTTGAATTTTATTACAATAACAGAAAGCATTGTTACAAATTGTGTATGAAATAAATTTGAAATGTTTATTAAATTAAGAAAAAGAACGAATAAAATTTAAATTGAAATCATTAAAAAGATAATTTTCTGCTCTTTAAGATGGTATGTAAATAATCTACGTGCAATATATTTTTTCTGAAATTATTGACGAAACACTGAGATAAAATGCCGAAACTTGGCTTAGTTTTCGTTATTTAATTTAATATCTTAGGAAGTAATTTTTTAAAGTTTGAAAAAGTAGAATTAATCTAAGAACGGACCCCATAATGGCACGTGGAAATTTCATGTCAAGTCTATTCTCCGTTTAGGAGGAGTTCTTGCGACAGATAGACCGTTAGAACATCTTTTTTCCCCATTCCTTTTTCGTCTTCCTACGATAGGAACCGGACTAAACAGTCTTGAAGACATAGTACACACTCATTAGTATCAGTTAAAAATTTGTGAAAATTAAACAAAACATCGAGAGAATAATTCACTAACGTCATTGGATCACTGTGTAACCGTATTAAAAGCTGTCAATGCTACGACAACCGTAAACCGGAAGTAAAAAGTCTTCTTTGTTGTTTATGCTCAAAGAAAAAAATATTTTATTATATTAACTTTAACACTGGCAAAAGCCTGCACGCGAAACAGTAATTTGGCTTGAATTTATTTCTATAAGAATAAAAAGCATTGTTAGAAATTGCGTTAAAAATATATTTTTAACCTCAATAAAAATCAGAGAAAACACTTCATCGCAATGGAATTAATATCATTAAAAAGATAATTTTCCGCTCTTTAAAATGGCATAAAAATAATTGTTTTGTAATAAATATTTCAGAAGTTATTGGCAAAAAACGTCTGAGCATTAGGCTTAACAGCGGCTAATTTTTATTTAATTAAATATCTTAAGAACTAATTAACTCTGAAACTTGAAAATAGCACCGTTGACCTAGAAATGTTCCCTAGAATGTCGTGTGTAAATTTGATGTCGCTACCGTTCACCGTTTAGGAGGAGTTCTTGTGACCGACAGACGGATACATGTATTTTCTGTTTTATATTATAGATTATTCATGTAATGATAGAGGACGTTATTCGGTAAAATTACCATTTAATGCTTACAGGTATAAATTGCGAGCATTTCGTCAATTTCTCATTTAGAGAAAAGACTTTTGAAAACACCAAATGTCTAAGGACTTTATGTCAAAAAAATTTGTCCCGTGGACATATGGAGGCAGTAGATGAAAACAGTGTAGATGTAAACAAAGAACATGTTTACGTTCCACATCATCATGCGATTAAAGAGTCAAATCTTACAACTCGTTTGCGTTTAGAATTTAAATGTTAGTGCTAAAACCTCATCTGAATTATGTCTTAATTATACTTTAGTGATTGGTCCTAAGGTTCGGGATGATCTACTTGCAACTCTTTTGAGATTTAGGAATCATAAAATTGTAGTTACGAGTGATTTGCAAAAAATGTATCGTCAAGTTAACGTCGAAAATGACGATTGTGATTTTGAAAACATTCTTTGGAGAGATAACCCGTCATTACTTGTTAAAACTTATCGTTTATGTAATGTTACCTACAGAACTGCTTCTGCGTCATATTTCGCAACACGTGTTCTAAAGTAATTAGCTATTGATGAACTTTCGAATTTTCCGAAAGCCTCAGAAGTGTTATTACACAATTATTATATATATGATGTTTTATTTGTGGCAGATACTTTTGAAGAAGCAGAAATATTGATTCCCGAATTGCAAGAGTCATTATACTCTGGAGGTGTCAAATTGCGTAAATGCTGTAGTAATGAGGAATTCGTCTTAGAAAGAGCCATAAAAACTGAGGATTCTAAAAATTCTTGTGAGATAATTGATGCAAAATTAATCAAGATTCTAGGGATGGAATGGGAACCTACTCTGGGTGAATTCTATTGTAACTTTGAAATTTCTAATGATAGTGACTTTCCAACCAAACGCATGTTTCTATCTTCTTTTTCAAACTTTAGTTGGTCGTTTCATTAGGTTGGTTAGCTCTTTTAATAATCGGTAAAAAAATTCTGATTCAGAGCATTTGGACTTTCTAAATTTCGTGGGATGATTCCTGAAGAAATAAAAAAAATGGACAGAGTTTAGAGGTCTGTCACATCACCTTAAACTAATGCACATTTCTAGAAGAGTGCTGTTGACAAATGTCACTAAAATTAAACTGCATGCATTCTGCGATGCATCTGAAAATGCATAAACTGCAGTCATCTATCTTAAATCAGTTAACGAGTCATCGATTTCCTTTAAACGTTTGGCATGCAAAACTAGAGTAGCACCGTTAAAAACAGCATCAATACCGAGATTAGAATTGTGTTCAGCTATATTGTTATCTCATCTTGTTCAAGCAGTGCTTAATTCTCTCAAAATCCAAATCGATTCAACTTACGATTGGACAACAACTGTACAGATTCAATGATAGTTTTGTCATGGTTACAATAGGAACCATCTCGTTAGAAAACATTCGCTGCTAATCGAGTATCAGAAATTCAAACAATTTTGCCGTCTGAAATCTGGAACCGACATCAGAAGTAAAGAAAATCCTGCAAATTGTGAGTCTAGAGGTATTCTACCCTCAGAGCTTAAATCGCATAGATTATGGTGGTCAGGTAATTCTTGGGTTTGTGAAAATAACGTCTATTATTAAGATCAACTTCCCTTTTCCGAATATGCTCTGATCGAAGAACGTAAGAAAACAAATTGTGCATAGGGATTGCAATCTGGAAAACCGGATCCGGTAATCCGGCGGTTCCGGCATCATTAGACGTCTACCGGATCCGGCACCAGTTTCACCGGATCCGGTAAATTAAAAAATACATGAAGTCGATTTCTTGAAAAATACTCGCGTTGTTGCAAGAGTAGGTACTTAAATGCGACTTTCTTCTTACATAGTGACCGAAATAACGTTTTAAATTGTAAGTATGTACCTATTTGTGTTGCATTGCAGGTACAAGTCTAAAAGTTCTAAAACAAACATGTCACCTTTGAAACCATTTCAAAATGAAAACAGGAATATTAATATACTTACAGAATAAAAAAAAAATATGATGATGATACAAGACGAACTGATGATACATTTACTACGCCGAAAAAAAGTTGGAAGACTAGAAATGAAAAATATCTTAGAAAGAGTTGTTCAAAATGATAGCTTTAAAGAAAACGTAGATAATATAGTAGAAAATATCTCAGATTCATCGTCATTGAAAAGTGATTTGACATTACAGAGAGAATTACAGATGCAAATCCAGCAAGATATGAAAACCTAGAGCATAAATACCAAAAAAAAGAGAAAGATTATGAGAAAACATTAAGAAAGGAAATGACTGCATGTGAAAGTGAAGGAGTTCGAGGAAAATACTTGTCTTCTATTCATGAGTATTTGTTGACAATAAAACCAACAAGTGTAGAAGCAGAAAAAGCTTTCTAGGCCGCTGGTTATATTTGTAGCTCTGTAAGAAGTCGATTGACAGATGACACAATTAACACTTTTTGTTTCCTACGATAATTTTTTCAAAACCAAAGTGAGTTTTTTTTAATTGTTTTACTTAAAATAATAATTTAGAGTAAGTATATTAAAAAATACGAAGAAGTTTTAAACTCGTTATTGTATAATTGTGCCATTGATTAAACAGATTCATGATGACTGTCATAAAAATGAGACTGCTTGGCGTGTCTAAAATACCTAATTATTGTGATCTCAGATGATAAGCTTGATTTAGTTAGATTTAATATAAGTTACTTACATAATATAAGTTACATTATAAGTTATCATTGATGTCATTTGTGAAATCTAGTAAGTGAGACTGAACTTAACCGCACGTCATTATCTAATTATTACTAAACTAATATAACAATTACAATTTAACTAGGTACACTGTACTAAATTTTTATTTTTGATTCATACGTAAATGTTGATTAATTATAACAGTGTAAATAAAGTTGATTTCATAAGAAATTAACGCTTTTTTTTATAAACTTAGTAATTACTCAGTTTATCATCTTTTATACAGTTGATTTTGGAATGAAAAGTCAAAAGAGTTTTGATGTGTCCAATCCGGCCGGATCCGACCGGATTGAAATTGGTGCCAGATTTCAATCCCTAACTGTGCAGTAGGAATTGTTCCTTTTGAACTTCCAGTTTTCGATAAATATTCATAGTCTACAAAGATCCGAAGAGTATTTGCGTGGTGCTTTCGATTCTTTCACACTGCCAAGTCTCCGTAAAATAAAACTCAAGGCTTCCTTACAACCCCAGAGATTGAATGCGCTGGTGAAAATTGTTCAAAACCAGGAATTTTCAAGCGAACTGAACTTGTTGAAAAAAGGAAAGTCTTTGAATTCTAAGAGTAAAATAATTTCACTAAGTCCCTTTATTGATGAAAACGAACTCATCCATATAAGAGGTCAGTTGAAAAACGCTAGTATTTCCATAGATCAAAAGTTTCCAATACTCTTACAAAAAAACATCGTTAAGAGCATACCGTCCATCGATAAAACTCCCCGTCTTCACTAGAAGAATGCGTCGTGCTAGGATTCAGTAAGCAAAACCGCATCTTCACCCCAACAATTCTTCCGATTCCAACAGTTTAATACTCCTAGTTCAGCCGGCTGTAATGCCTGGCAAAAGTGTGGTATGACAATTAACAAAAATTATGGACAGAATTTTAAAACATCTGGTGTGGACCTGAAGTCGGAATATTTACCATGGTCAGTAAATTGCTTGTTCTACGGTTTGGTTATTCTCTAGCAAATTTATTTGCTTTTAAAGCTTGGTCGTTCTTCAGACTGAAGGGAAAACTACAAATGTAACATGGAGTCCTCAAAAATGTGTGAATCAGTGAGGCACTTTTCTACTTCACCTTCAACAAACATAATGAAACAAAAAATTCGTTTATTTTATTTCTTCTTTTTCTTTACCGAGCTGCATTCTGAAAGAGATGTCACGTGGAAAGGGATGAATGCAGGAAATCTGTAAATCGGAAATTGCATCTCGCTTTTTTTATACTTTATGCTCATAGTCCGATCCAACAACAAAGAATTACAAATAGTTTCCCATTCTTTCAAGTTCATACAACATTTGTATTCTAGAATATGTCAAATCCAAAATAGTATTAATTTATTTTATGTTTAGGGATTAATAGGCAGAGATAGATATTTTTTAATATAATTTCTTTGCTAACGGAACTGAATTTTTAATTAAAGAAGAAAGTTTATAGAGATATCTGACATGTGAAATAAAACACAATCAAAATTTAAACGTATAACTTTTTTATCTAAAGGGTGAGTAACTGTTCTATCGATGCCTACCCTTTAAAACCCTCACAGCTGGAAATTGTATACTTCTGGCGCTGCTTACTTTGACGCGAATAATTCTCTAATAAGATTTAAAATTAAATAGATTTTGTCCTTTTAATTTTTTCTTGAATTTTTCAACATTGGTGGTGATATTTTTTTAAGTTTTCGCATTTTTTTTCTCTAAGTCAAAGATATCAGTGTCTTTTCACTAAAATTCCAAGGTTTAAAATATCTCTGATGAAAGCAATAAATTTGAAACAGTAAGCATAAGGAGAATTCATAATCATAGTGCGCTTAATATTCCCTGCCTTCATATTTCATACCCCTGCATTTCATTTAAAGTGGATGAATGTCCCGACTGCTACAATTTCCTCATTTGCGCTTATAGTCGTTTTCTGACGTGGTTGAGTGTTCGAAGAATGCAATTTAAATAAAGATGGGAGAAAAAAAATATATATTACATTTAAAAAAGCAGCCCAAGAAACAGATAAAATGTCATTCAGAATAAAGTGCTGTAACATGTTTCGAATAAACTGTTCATCTTAATAGAGGATGTGTATAAAGTTTAAATAAAGAGACAATGGTTATTTCAGAATGCAAATTTATTTAATTTCACACTGTAAACATATTTAAACAAGGTAGAAATATGTATTAATTGATTAATATGTGTTAATTATATTTGATGTATTAATTGATTTGGAAAAACCTAACCGAGGTTACCTGTAAGTGCCTGACTAAGCATTTGAGCAGAATAACCTGCGCCGTTATAATCTACTTGACCAAGGCTGGACGATCCAAGAATATGGACTAATGCAGACACCAACTCCAACAAAGCTTGAACAATCACGTCACAACCCGAGAGACCTGGATGGCTAGCACCAACTTGCGATACCAAGTTGCTCAAAGCGGAGGAAACAACACTTGCGTCAGAGGGTCCACCAGAAGCAAGCGTAGAGACAGTTGAGGATACTCTAGAGGAAGCAGCGGGAGATGATAGTCTAGAAGCAGCACTGGATACACTAGCTGAAACACTAGATCCTGGGCCAGATGGTCCGTAGCTTCCAGGTCCTTGTTGACTAGGTCCGTATGGCCCTTGCTGTCCTGGTCCGTAAGGGCCTTGACCTCCAGCTGCGGCTGCAGCGGCTGTTGCGCCAGGTCCAGAAGGTCCAGGTCCTTGTTGTCCAGGTCCAGATGGTCCGTAACTTGCAGGGCCAGATGGTCCTTGACCTCCGGGTCCAGCCGCTGCTGCAGCTGCGGCAGCACCTCCAGGTCCAGATGGTCCATAACCTCCTGGTCCCTGTGATAACGAAGGTAATTTCTTGTAAGTATAATTATATATAATCTAATTCTAGTTTATAAAAAGAAATTCTTATATACGATTTAGGCCTGTGCTCTTTTCATTCAACCTGAGTATGAAAAGGGACCTTGTGAAAACTTCGAAATTTTTGCAGTGAGCATTTTAAGTCTCGCTACAGAAACCCATTAGAACAAGATTAAGGAGTGAGTTGTTTAAAGTTTGACTAATATTTTGGCCGCAATAATGAACTTGAAACAAATGTTTTCAGCTCAGATAGCCTCGAATTAAAGTTGTTGAATGGGGAGGGATCATTTGGTAGTTGCTTGTGTGTATATATATTTCTGTTCTTTTCGGTCGCAGAATGTTTAAGACCTAAGTTTGGTTTAGAGTGAATATTAATCTGCTAGTATAAATTCCTAGACGGCTTCTTTATAAGATTTTATCAATTTTAAGGCCGTTATATATGACATTTTCTAACATGCGGTGGCGAAATCGACATGATTGGGGGAGGGATAATTTTTTCTGTCGAAATTGAATTTGCTTTCTGTGCATTTCAGCTGAAAGGTTGCATACGTCAAAATATGGCTAAGTATTTGCTTGTATAGCAAAACTTTGATTCTTCATGAGAGAAGAGAGTATATGCAAATGATGGGAATTACTGAATGGATATTTTTATAATTTTATGGATACTGAAAATGTCATGTTCATTAAATGTTAGATTGCTCATGCACGGGTAAAACTCTTATTTATATTTTGAAAACAAAGACTGTAATTGAATAGTAATAATTCGATAGAAAGAACTTATGACTCTGTGAGGTAAGCCTAAAATGAAATCGATATCCAGTAGTTGAGAAAGAAAAGCCTCCTAACATACTCGAAGTTGCGATTCGTGATACTTAATCCTACGGAAAGTACAGGCTCAAAATATCTTTTCAAGGCACTAATAATTTTGTTGATGAGTTTGGATTTTTCAACTAGATACTTTCTTATATAGACTCCGATTTTCCATTTCTAGAGACATATTAATACTGCAGGAAGAATGCAACCAAACAAATGTTTAATTCAACTCAGCATCTACAGGCGAATGCAATGACAGAGCAAGCAAACAGAACAATACTATATCGGATAGTGATATGAATGTTACATTCCGAGAATAAGTATTGTGATAAGAAAATTAACCAGAGTGAGTGGTATCTGAATAGCATCGAATATACTACGACTGACAAGAAAACATTGAAATGTTACTTGGTTATCGACCCAGATTGTAAAATGGAAATTTCCGAAAATATGCAGACAAAGAGGTAAGCACCTAAAAATCTCCAGAGCAGTTGCCAGCTGAAGCATGACAGAGCATCGACGAAATATAAGACAAGACCAAGAAATATTATGATTAAAAGGAATGCAATAAAAAAATTTCATGTTAAAGAAATAGCAGTTGTCAGGCGAACACAAACGTCCACTTCAAAACATGCAAAGACATAAAATAATTGTCAAGTACCATTCGTGGTAAAAAAAATTCTAGCGTATGATACCTCCAGGATATATGAATTGAAAGAAAAGGTCAGAAAGACAGACACAAATACAACTCAAAGCATGTAAATTTTAAAATTTTAACAACGATTAATAATAACTTAAAAACGATCTAATTCGAATAATGATGTTAAGAGATTATAAATATAACTATATTCAAAATATTTATAGCTTTTTAAAATAATTCCAATGGTAAATTAAAACATTAACCAACAATTAAAAACCAAATATAAAAGTCAAGTAGTAAAAATTTAAATAAACGGATCAGTAAGGATAACCTAAAGTAGAAACAGAAAAACAATCATCTACAAAACAAACATTACTGCCATATATCACTGAATATGAAAGGATCTGAAGGGATACAAAACGATATAATCAACAAAATATTTATCTACATTAAGAAACAAAAGATTACGGTAAATAACTTATAATTTAAAAGAACAGATCAACATAAAAAACATCAATTTAAATTTAGTTGAAGAGAAAAAATTGCAATACCTGTTGACCGGGACCGTATGGTCCTGCTGCTCCTGGTCCTTGTTGTCCTGGTCCTTGACC